>PVJO010003232.1:0-127022 GCA_004026905.1 Hystrix cristata | reverse complement strand
CAGCCCTTGTTTGCACAATTAAAATCTTGCTTTTGATGATTAAAAAACACATTCATAGAAGTTTTCAAGTATTTTTAAGTATCCTTGGAGCCTTCACTTCTGATTTTCTAGTGATCGAATTGTACTAGTGTTATTGTTGGTAATTCTTGGGGAGGAAAATTAAAAAAAAAATCACTTTGAATGAAATGTCAACCTGTCACTCCATCCATAGGAAGAAATAACCAGGGGGATGTTCTGTTGGCTGTGTAAGCCACATCTCAGGATGTGGCTGCCACTGGCCACAGAAAGACTGTGTCACTGGAAGCCACAAGCAGATCCGGTCTGTAGGAAGATGGAGCCGGGAGGCAGCATAGAGCACTGAGGAGTGACCTCCAGGGATCTAAGCCCCGCTGTAGCTGAGAACCCCGAGCTCCAGCCCATCCAGGAAAGGGGGTGCTTCTAACAATAAGCAGCTGTCACACTTAATTCTTCTGGGTTCCTGCATTTTACTACCCAAGTCTCATGTACTCCTGTCTTTTCACCTACTAAGGCACATGCACCAGTACTTCTGTGATTAGTAAGTTTCTAGCAAGTTTGTCAAACCTGTAAAACTTGTACAACTTATTGTACTTTGTGTTTTAATATTGATGTTCTAACTAGAAGCTCAAAATTTTCCAAAAAGGTTAATTGCAGAGTATGGAAATTTAGATATATTTCTTCCTTCCAGTTTTTTTGGGGGCAGAACAATGCTTGCATCTCACATAGATCTGTTTTGTATTCACCCAGTACTTAGGAAAACATTGAACTTCCAGTTTGAACATTTTTTTGTGTGCGTGTGAGGTTTTGGACATGTCAAATTGGCCTCATCTGAATATACATCATCGTTCTATCCACTGACATTAAAAAGATTTTAGAATGTATTTCCTGCCTGAATTTTTAACAAATCTGTCATACTGCAAAATGTGGGTTAATCTATAAAATTTTTCTATATTATTTCATGTTAAATTTTTTTGAACGTAATGTAAATTTACTTTCATGTATTGGAAATCTCAAGATTCCTACAGGTCCATTTAGTCTTAACTATAGTTGGCTTCTTAACAGGCAGTCCCGCGGCACACATTTGTCTTTTGGCCCAAGGCTGGAACAACTACAACATGTATGACCTTTTTCTGGAAAGTACATTTAAAGAGAGATGAAAGGTAGAGAAAACTCCACCTTTATTCTCTCTCATGAGCACGGGCAAGTGCATGAATCAGTTCAGCCTTCATCTTTGATACATTAGGCAAAAGGCCAAATTAATGGTATTTGTGGACATTGCTCAGCTTGTGCAATTCGATGGCTTTCTGTTAATCTTCCATGCTCCATTGTGAAGCGATGTTGACAGATTCGCAAGACACTTTTGTATTTCTTTAGACTGTGAAGTGAAGTAATTTGTATTAAAATGGGTTGGTCAGCCTTAGTTTGAAGGAAGTGATTTGAGCTTATGATATTTTACCTCCAGTTACTAAGTTTCACCATACTGTAGCTCTTCAATATCCAACTGCTCTATGAAAATTTTCCATTTGGGGGCAGGAGCTACATTTTGATCATTTATATTTTGCCAGAAAGCTATTCACATTTTTCAGTGTTTTCAAATTTATTACCACATTTTTGCATATGACACTTCTTAAAAAATTTTAAGGTAGCATGTAATAGAATCAATATAAAAATCAACAACTTAGTAGAAAGTAATCTAGAAGGTAAAATAAAAAATTATTCAGAATCAGGGGCTGGGGATTTAGCTCAGCGGTTAGAGTGGTTGCCTTGCAAGCACAAGCACTGAGTTCGATCCCCGGCACCCAAAAAAAAAAAAAAAAAATTATTCAGAATCTCAGGTAAAAATTATCAAATATTTGGAAGCCATTTTCTTGAAAACACACAAAAGAATAGTAACAGAAGATAGAAGCTAAGATCAAAGGAAATAGAAACATACAGGATTACTATTATAAAGTATAAATTTTTTAGGAAAAATGCAATCCTCCAATTTGCAATTCTCAGTCTCTAAGTAGAGGGTGGAGGTAAGAGACGATTAAAAAATGTGGACATCTATACAGAAGAAAAAAGTGTCCCTAAAAACCACTAAAAGAATAATCGAGGGGCTGGGGATTTAGCTTAGTGGTTAGAGTGCTTGCCTTGCAAACATAAGGCCCTGAGTTTGATTCCCAGCACCAAAAAAAAAAAAAAGAATAATCGGGGCTGGGGTTGTGTGCCTTCTATCTTCATGGTAGCGTGTGTGTTTAGTTTGCGTAAGGCCACAGGTTCCATCATCAGCACCCAAACAAGCAAGAGACAAGAAGACCTCACAAAGCCTAACTGATGGGTCTTACCCAGGTGTCAAAATTTACCCTAGTTTCTCTATCATCCAAAATACAGCTGTGAGACACAATTCTTGCTCCTGGATGGAATGTTTTCTTCTATATGGGGCGGGGACTGGGCTTCAGGTGCAGAAAGGCTGATTTTGCTTCCCATTCTTCTTTATGGATTGGTGAGCTTGGGAGAAGGAATTAAACTTGATTGGTCCAACCCGCCATCCCTTTCCCCCACACCTCCCCATCCCGGGTTATCTGTTCTGGAGGCAGCCTGTTGGTAAGATCTATTGCACGCCTGCCTAGTTCTAGGCTCACAAGGGCACACTTCTTCCTTTGGCGGGGTGACAGCAGCTGTCTGTGACTGGCTAAACTTCATTCTGATGTGCGTGTTAGAATGCTTATTGTGGTTGCCCACCTCACCCACATACCCACATCAAATAATAAAGTTTATCATTTTTGTCTATTTCCCCACCTCATTTCTCATTTGTTTCTCACATAAGGAGGTGAAAAAGGTTGGTGCCTCAACATCTAACAAAGATGCTAAGGTTCTAGGAGTAGCTAAATTAGGTAAACAGAATGTAGAAAGTGTGATAGTTTGCAGACAACAGAAAGAATTGATTCAAGACATAACAGTTGATGTTTTGGTATTTGTATGGGGTACTGTTGAGTGAGATGAGCGAGATGTAGAATAGAGTATATAATATTGCTGTATGTGTTTATATGTGGACATGGGTACATATGTTTTCTATGACTGTCAATGATTATTTGAACATAGAGAAAGGTATGAAGGTTAAACCCTAGGCTATTAGAATGAATTTGCATGCAAAAGAACACTACCATAAGGGTAAATAAGGACAAAGAAGTGTAGTAGATATTGTAGAAAAGGAAGGTTACATTCAAAAGAGGAGAACTAGAAAGGGGGAAGAGGGAAAAGAAAGAAGGGAAAAAGGAAAGAAAGAGGAAAGGGAAAAAATGGGAAAATATAAATAAACCTGCTGTAAATAGGGAAGGGGAGGAGAAGGGAGGGGTGGGGAAGAGGGAGGAAAACCAAGATGCATCATGTACAGGTACAAAATAACCATGATGAATGTGACCATTATGTATACAATGTACCAATACATACTCTTGGTAAAACAAAAACAAAAACAAAAGCAAAAACAAAAAACAACAACTAAAAAAATAAAAAGAATTATTACGGGTGTGTGCTCAGGAGAAAGGAGAGGTCATTAACTTAAAAAAGGAAATGGAAAAAAAGATTTCATTGAAAACTCTTTACAGTATGTATCATAACATCATATTCATTCATCTATATCAAATTAAATATAGATTTATAAAATATTAAAGATAATATTTTTAAATTTTACCAAGAACATGTATTGGTACATTGTATACATAATGATCATAATCAACATGGTTATTTTGTACCTATACATGATACATCTTGGTTTTTCCCCCCTTTCCCCCTTCCCCTCCCCTCCCCTCCATTCACCCACCCCTCCCTATTTGCAACAAGTGTATTTACACTTTTTCATCTTTTTCCCTTTCATCTTACTTTTCTTTTAACCTTCTTCTTTATCCCCCTTTTCCCTATCTAGTTCTCCTCTCTTTTGAATACTATCTCTCTCCCTCTTTTTTTTTTAAACATACTACCTACTCTACCCCTTTGTCCTTATTTACACTTATGGTTTCTCATATCAGAGAAACAATTCGATGTGTACTGATAAGTGTCTGATTTATTTCACTTAAGAGTATGTTCTCAAGGAACATCCATTTACGGGAAACAATTCAAAGAATTGATGCTTGGGACCACATCCTATTTAGAGGCTTTTGCACGGCAAAAGAAATTACTAACAGAGTAGGGCGAAAAATCACAGACTGGGAGAAAATGTTTGCCAGCTGTCCCTCAGACAAAGGTCTAACATCCAGACTATATAAAGAACTCAAAAAGATCAACCCCCTCCAAATTTAAGGACCCTATCCAAAAATGGGCATCTGAAATGAATAAACGTTTCTCAGATGAAGAAATAAAAATAGCAAATAAATATATGAAAAAAATGTTCAACATCATTGGTCATTCGAGAGATGCAGATCAAAACAACACTAAGATACCATCTCACTCCAGAAAGAATAGCTATTATCAAGAAATCAACCAATAACAAGTGCTGGAGGGGCTGCGGGGAAAAAGGAACCCTCCTCCACTGTTGGTGGGAATGCAGACTGGTCCAACCACTGTGGAAGTCAGTGTGGAGATTCCTCAGAAAACTACAACTAGAGGTTCCATTTGACCCAGCTATTCCTCTGCTTGGTATCTTCCCAGAAGAATTAAAATCATCATATCACAGTGATATATGCACAACCATGTTCATAGCAGCACGGTTTGTAATAGCTAAGTCTTGGAAACAACCCAAATGCCCAACAACTAATGAGTGGCCAAAGAAGATGTGGTTCTTCTACACAATGGAGTACTACACCACCATAAAAAAGGATAAACTAAAGATAAATATTTTGATTATATATTTATTACTATTTTTAAAGTGTTAACTATTGAGAGGGATTTTAGTATTTGATGTTTAAAGCGGTTTAGAAAAATCTGAATTTGGTGCCAAACATGAAAAGGGATATGTAAGTATTATTTTAGAGATTTATTTAGTAATGAAAATAATGTAGATGTACTGAGCTATTGAAGTCTTTTGAGCCTTGTGCTTTGCTCTAAATAAAAATAGTGTGATCTGAAGACACATGAATCAGCTATGCACATTCTGCTGAAGGTGTTTGTAGAGCGTTCAATTGTGTGCATTTATTTGTGGTATGATTGGTATATATGTGCACTTGAACTGAGAGATACAAGAGCAAAAGTAAGAGCAATATTTGTACTAGCAGTTTGAAATGAAAGCCCCAAAGAACGTCTTTCGTTATTTTGGAAATAACATTTTTCTTGTGGAAGATGAAAGGGAATTGCTTTTCTGGCTCTGGATGGTAACACAAAGTGATATTACTGGGTGTACTGGGATTCACTAGCAAATTCTAGGGACACAAAGCCTTTGAAAAAGTGATCCTAGCTGTACTGGGGTAAGGCCTGGCCCAAGGCAAGTGGGTAGCACCCAGCGGCTGAGTGTGGCATCTGGTTGTCCTTATTGTCAAGGTCAAGGTGATGCCCTTGGAGCATCTAGTCTGCAGGGCCAGCGTCTCCATCTAATGGGTCTAAGCTGAGAGGCTGGCAGGACAAGCAGTGAGGTCTCTAGGCAGCGGCTTCAGGTGGGTAGCTGCATCCTAAATTGTAACAATCCGGAAATGATGTAATCAGTCCAGGAAATAGGGTGTGGTCCAAAAGAATAGGTCCCCCCACAGGCAGAGGCGTATCTCTCATTTGCGTTTCTCTCCCTGGTCTACTGCTTGGCCTTCAGTAAACAAGTGGACTCCAGGTGAGGCTGGACAGTCAGATAGAAGCTAGAAGCCAGAGGTGGTGCACAGGGCCTCCTTGGGGTTTCCCCAAGCACGGCCTAAAGACCATCCAACACCTAAGTGTGCTTTGATTACAGGCAGGCTGGGGAACTGATCTTTACTGAGTATGGTCTATGCTCTTCGTTGATGTTTAGCACTTTCTCTTACATGAGTTATTTAATTATTTATTTTCTCCAAACACCCTGCCAGGAAGACGGTATTAACCCCATTTTATTAGACCAGACAATTAAAACTCTGAAATCCAACATCACTCTCCTGGCCAGCTGAAATCTGAAGCAGGTCTGTCTGATGTCTAGGTGACTGTAAAAGAAAGGACGGAACCCCATGAGGGGGCAGAAAATGGCTTTCTGGTCTGTTGTCAGCAGACTGTCAAAAAGGTAGGCTTGTGTACTGTGACTTCGACTTTTGAAAATCGTAGTAATTACTGGAATTTCAAATGCCAGATTTATCATAAACGAATGTAGGTTCATATAAATTGAAAAGACTGCTGTGATATTGTGAAGTATATATTTGGTTGTTAAACCCATATCTTCTTTTTTTTTTACTTTTTTTCTTTTTTGGTACCAGGAATCGAACCCAGGGCCTCACGCTTGCCAGGCAGGTGCTGCACCGCTGAGCCCCGATCCCTTATTTTAAGTCATAATTCCCTGTCCAAGGATAACTGTAGCAACTAGAATGTACCTCAAGGTGTGCTACAGAATTCTCAGCTTTCAAACTTTCCGCCTCATAGCTGGTCATAAGGAAATTCTTGGACTTACTCTTGCCTGACGGTAGGTCCCGAGACCCTCCTCGTTGCAGGGGGTCCCGCTCTGTGCCTTCCTGCAGGGGAACGCTACACAGGAGGCCAAGAAAAGCGCTGCAGCAGGTGGACCTCGCTGTGTTCTCCACCCCATCTATTAGCAGTCCGGCTCTGCAGCGAGGTCTCCACAGGAACGTGGGAGACAGTGTTCGGAGAGCTGAGCGCCTGAAGGCTCGTGGGCAGCGGCCTGTTTGGAAAGCGTGTGGAAGCGCCACGCCCTTCCTCCAGACCCCACCCTGTGCATCTCTTCATCTGTTTCCTTTGTAACAGCGTTCATAACAAACCAGTAGATGTAATTAATTGTTTCCCTAAGTTCTGTAAGGGGCTCGAGCAAATGAATCAGACCTGTAGAACTCTGATGTAGAGTTGGTAGGTCAGAAGCAAACGCAGGGTTTGCTGCTGCGATTAAATTGTGTGCGTTGGGGGCAGAGGGGGATAGACCTGGGGCTGACACTAACTTGTGCGACTGACATTGTATCCAGACAGAGAGTATCAGAACTGAACTGGATTAGAGGACACTCTGTTGTGTCTGCGGAAGGGCTGATGCTCCCTTGCTAGCTGGGAAAAAAATTCTGAAGAGTTCTGAGGTCACGGAAGTCTCTATGTTGATTGTTTTCTTTTATAACTTTTAAGATTCTTATTAGTGCACGTTTGCAGTACATAATGACTACATTCATTGTGGGGAGTTGGCACACGTACACAACACATCTTAACTTCTTTTGCGTCTCCTTCTGTGTTGATTGTTACCGTGTAAGAGTAAAGGAAAAAACAGACACTTCTTTTGCTGACAGTCAAAAGTGTACTTCTCTATTTTGTGTTCACTTTCTTCTTAAAATTTAAATCCTTATTTTCGAAGCTTTAGTAAGAATCAGTGAATTTATACTTTCAGTTTTTCACACCAGAGAAACAATGCAGTATTTGAACATGTGTATCCCATTTATTTCACTTAAGAGTATGGTCTCAAGATGCATCCATTTACCTAGAAATATCTCAAGCTTATTATTCTTTATGGCAGAGTAGCACTCCATTGTATGAAAAATGTATTATATTGGGAAAGGGAAGAAAATGTCCAAATGGGAAAGGGAACAAGGGAGGGGAAGGTGGAAAGGAACAGAGGGACAAGAGAAATAAGAAATGGAAGGAAAAAATGGAAACAAAGCTTTTATAAATAAGGAGAGAGGAGGGGGTGAAGGGAGGGGAGGGGAATGGGAAAAAAGAAGCAACAAGATATATCATGTATAGCTACAAATCCCCTATGATGAATGTTATCACTATGTACATCTAAAATGTACCATTAAAATAAAATTTTAAAAAATACTTTTATAAACGTCAAAAAAAATCAGTGAATGACAATATCTTAATATTTAGCTATGAGTCACTTTTTCCCCTCAATTAAAAAAAATTAGAGAAGTTGTTAGGTTCACAGTAAAATTAAGGAGATATATGTTTTTATGTCCCTCCTGCCCCCCACATATATAACCAAAACTGTTCCTGGGAGGGATATGCCAGCAGTCCTAGAGCAAAATGGGGCTCCAAATTATTTAATTTGTGCCTCTTAAAACTCAGACATACTTCCCCACAGTAAAATTCCATATAGTGTGTAGAACTTCTTTACTTTTTGTTTATCTTCTCGCCGCCATTTTTTTTTTCTTTTAAAGAAATTACCCTGAACCTAGGTGGCTGGTGATGATCCCCCAACTTTTGTGGTTTTGTGGGCTCAAACACCATGCTGGTTTTATTTTGCTGAAAGATGACACTAAAAGCCACTTTTCTGTATATGTGCACGTTCACAAGCCCAGGATAAGGCAGGTGACTCAAGGTTTGATCAGTGCCAAGATCCAGGCTCCTGATCCTGGTGATCGGTTCACACGTGGACACAGGCCCAAGACATTGTCCTGAAACTAAATGTTAGGGTTGTTTCGCATAACTGTTGGGAAAGTGAATCACTTTGCCCCGAGCTGCTACACTCAGGGAATGGAAGCTTCAAGTCCTTGGGTGGTGCTGTGTGTAGAGAAGTGACTGCAGATGAGGTCAGAACTGAGGTGTGTGGAGTGGGAAATTCATAAGTGGAAGAGACACAAAGTGCTACGATACTTGAAGTGTCTTCTGGCTCTGTGCTTTTCGACATTTAATCACAGGAGCCAATATGTTACTCCATCTTTGTGTCTTCCTTTCTTCTCTACTCCCCACCCATTCTTTCTTCCCTTCTCCCTTTTTCTTTCTTCTCTCAAAAAGGAAAGTCTCTTGTTTCACCCTGGACTTAGCACACATTAGTTGGAATCATAATTTTGGCTCTTGAAACCAAGACTCACAGATGAAGACTTAATCATGTGCCGAGACACAGGGTTCATTTTTATTGTTGAATTTTAAGATTTCTTTAGATATTTTGGACAACAGTCCTCCATCAGATTTATCCTTTGTAAATACGTGGGTTTTTTGCAGTTAGTGGCTTGTCTTCTTGTTCTCTTCACTTTGTCTTTTGCAGAGCAGGAGTTTTAAATTTTAATGAAATCCACCTTATCGTTTATTTCTTTCACAGATTGTGCCTTTTGGATTTTACCTAAAAAGTCATGTCTATGCTCAAGGTCATCTGGTTTTCTATGCTAGCTTCTAGGAGTTTTATATTTTACATTAAGGTTTATGATCCATTTTAGTTAATATTTACAGAGAGTAATACTTGTCTAGATTCACTTTTTTTTTTCTTTTTTGCATGTGAATATCCAGGCCAAATGGAATTTCAATTTTTAGTTTTTTGAGGAATTTCCATCCAGGTTGTACTGCTTCACATTCCCCCTGACAATGCATTTCATAGTTTCTTACAGTAGAAACTTAGATGATTGATTTTTAGATCTTTCTCTTTTTTATTACATACAAAGCTATTAATTTTGCCCTAAGCACTGCTTTCTCTGCATCCTGCAAATTCAGGTAAGTTATGTTTTTATCTTCTTTTATTTCAAGATATTTTAAAATTCTCTAGTGATTTCTTCTTTGATCCACATATTATTTAGAGGTATCTTTTTTTTTTTTAAACTTTTTTTTTTTTTGGTGGTGGTGCCGGGGATCGAACTCAGGCCCTTGTGCTTGCAAGGCAAGCACTCTAATCACTGAGCTAAATCCCCAGCCCCATTTAGAGGTATCTTTTAACTTGAAATAACACAACTTTTTGTTGTTATAAAA
This sequence comes from Hystrix cristata, assembly GCA_004026905.1. NCBI lineage: Eukaryota > Metazoa > Chordata > Mammalia > Rodentia > Hystricidae > Hystrix > Hystrix cristata. The sequence continues at coordinate 117,257 of PVJO010003232.1, read as the reverse complement.
GCAGTAAAAATGAATGACATTAAGTTAGAAAACAAAAATAAGAAAGAAAATGAAGTCACAAATTCTGATCATTCGGAGATTCCTTCTGTTAACTCTCCGTTAGGTTTACGCGGAGGGAGGGGGAAGGGAAAAGGCTGACGACGCTCGCCGTGGGAGAAAGCTTTATTAAGGTGTTACAGCTCCCCCCTGTCACTCGAGTGAGAGTGGCCTTTTATCCCTTAGCCGCCCCCCCCCTTTCGTGAAGCTGGAGGCTTGAAAGTGTGCATTTAGGATTGGTCCCCTCTGCACGGGGTGATTGGGTGGTGGGTAACGCTCCTGGGTAAATTGGCGCGACGGACCTAATTGGGGACTCTAGTCAGGGGGAGGGGCCATTGTTTCGGCGGGAGATTCTGGCATAGAGACGGGGGAAGGGGCTTTGTGAGAAACCAGCAACGGCCATTTTGGCATCTGGGGAGGGTCATGCTAACACTCTCTATAGCACATGCCTTATCGGTAAAGTTGGGGTAATTACATCTTTGCAGGGGCTTGGGAGAATTAAATGATTAAATAAGTGGCTCAAAGAAAATTTTTAGCATTATACTTAGGTACACTGAAGGTACTTAGTTTCCTTTCTTCCTTGAAATTCTTTTCTACTCACATATATTTGTTTCCTTTAAACCATAATAAAATTCTATTGTACATATCGTTTTATTTGTTTTTTTTCCCTATGAGTTATTGCCTTTCCATGTCGACACATTTTCACCTTCTCTAATACTCAAGCCATATTCAAATATCAAATAAAAAAAAAAGAGACTTTTATAGCCGGTTTGTCCATGATTCAGGACTACAATTCCTGAATTGTATTTCGAGTCCTTTGTATTTTTCTTACTATCTCTAAAGATTTTTTTAGATTTGAGTCAAACATTTTTGTGCATAGTGCATTTGACATATTTTATATTGCATCTCAGGAGAGGATAGATTAATATCTGGTTGACCCAGTACCCTGCCCCCTTCTCGGCCTGCGAATTCGTTTAAGTTAAAACAGAAATGTAGACTTTGAAGAAGATTCTGATGACCTGAAGTGATGGTGTGTTTAACCTGTGAGGTAAATCTCAAAATATTCCTCCTGTCCTGTGTAAAGATTCCAAAGGGCACCGCATATTAAACCAGCTCATTGGTTCGTTAGTGTCCATGCAGTTGCCGCCGAGGGTGCCCCGTGGATGTCAGACCTTCACAGCTCCAGACTGGCTGCGAGGCACAGAACTGAAAGCTGGATGAGCCCAACTCCTGCGGTGGGCATGATGACATGTTTGTTTACGATTTCCTCTCTCCTGTTAGTCTGGGATATCCCCCAGGTGGGGATCATGCACACTTCCTTCTTCTTTGTATTCCCATTGCCCTGTCTGCTTAATGAAGATTTGCTGAGCTGGAGTGAATTTGAGGTGGTAATAGGGTGTGGCTTGACCTGGCTGGGAAGATGGACATGACCTAAGGGAGTGACCTTGACCTGACTTCAGCCTGAGGCGCAAAATCCAAACGCCCCTCTTCTCACAGGAGCGGAGAAACTCTCAGGAGAATGGAAAAGGAAGAAATGGAAAGGACACCAGGAGCCCCCTCTCCTGCCCACTCTTGTCCCCTGCTTTCGAACCCATGCTCTATCTTTAGCTCACTCCCAACCCCCACCCCCCTTTCAGGTCTCTAACCGGCTAATTCATTCATATGGCAGAACCAGTTTCCTTTCGTTTTGTTACTTAAATAAATTTCTTTACAGCCCTGAAATTCGTCCTTTCAAATCTTTGCTTGTGACGAACAAGAACCTGTCTGACAACAAACTTATTAGGGAGAAAGTCTCAGGAAACTGTGGCTAGGAATCAGGCCTTTGAGTATGACATCCAGGAGCAATCGTTGGACTCCTGAGAGGTAATCTAAACAAGGTCAGAGATACCACATCGGACTACAGGACATACACAAGTTTCAGTGTCTGAGAAAGTTTCTGTTAACATTGGAAATCCAAGTCAGGTGTCAGAGTGATAGGTCAGAAAAAAATGTCAAGTGTTTGGAGGTTAAGATTATCCTGAGAAAAAATCCAAAAAACCCACCAAAAACCAGCAACCCAAATATGGAAATGGAGTACAAATTAGGAACAATACATCGGGAATCAGAGCAGGCATTTTTGGTCCACCCACTTCTGATCCAGGAAGTGACCGTGTGCTAGAAGGGCTCTGCCCGGACCCTACCCGGTGGGGCTTCTGGGGTGGGTGTGGTGGGAGGGCAGGTGAGCAGTCAGGGCCTTTGGGCCCGCCCTTCCTCATCTGGGGAGGCCAGCTCTCCCCTGCTTCCTACTCTCTCCCTCCCTTTGCTTTCCTTCCTGCTGCTTCAGCGTTTCCTCTCACTGCCCACTCATTCCTCCCTGGTTTTTCTATTCCTTCCTCCTTTGTCTTGTCTGTCTCCCTTCCTCACTACCTCTGGGCAGAATGGAGATCTGAAGTTTGTGTTAACCTCTTGGCCAGAGGACATTTGGTGTTTTGTATTTTCACTTGAAACAGCAAATGCCCACAAGTGACCTATTTTCACTCTTCAAAGAGCAACCGATTAAATTTCTTGATATTTATTTGTTTATTTTGAAACAAGCTCTGGCTATGTAGTTCAGGCTGGCCTGGAACTCACTGTGTAACCCAGTCTGGCCTCGAACTCAGGGCCGTTCTCTTGCTTCGGCTTCCCAAGTACTGGGATTATAGGCATCACCACCGTACCCCGCTTGATATTCATTTAGAATTAATTAAAATCCACTATGGTAGAACTTGAAGGAAAGCAAGTTGCTCTGAGTAGGCTGTGGAGGTGGGGCTGGATGCTCTCAGCCTGGCTTCAAAAGAGCACAGAGCTGGAGTTCAGGTCCCTCTCTCCGGGCATCAATAAGTGCAGTGCAGGGAAGATGGTTGGTGTTGCGCAAAATTCCAAGATCCCTTCCGAGGTCTGAGGTCTCTTCCAGGAAGACATCACTCGGGTGATGATGGATCCTCGTCCTCCCAGGGGCTTCATTCCCGATTGTATCGAGAGACACTAAAGATCCTGGGGATTAAGTACCTGGTTTTATTTACAAATAGAATCCTTCAGAATTGGCTGGTTCTTGACCAAAGGGCCTGGGATGTCTCAATTCATTCTCTTTTTAGGAAAGATTGTGGATCTGACAGGGATTATCTTATTAAAAAGAAATAGATGAAAACTGGGGAGGGTGATGACCGTGAAGCCCAGGAAGGGAAGGGACTTGTCTACCATCACGTGGCTGTCAGCGTGGGTGCCTGGCCGGAGCCTCATGCGCAGTTTTCAGGTTCCAGTCACCAAATGCCTCTGCTTCTTGCGTACTCCCATCAGCCTTCACAAAGTGCAGCCTGTTTTATATGCTAAGTGTTTAGGATCAAAGCCAAAAGAGTCAAAAGTGGGGTTTTCTAGGTTTCCTTTAAATCAGTGAAGAAATATAATGCAACCACCACCCACTGCCTTTTCTCCTTGCAGATGAACTGTCTCATTAGTGACAACCCACAGGCCCATTTTAAATGAGGATCACAGCTACTCAATTTTACAAATTCTTCTATTGTACTCCAGAGATGTGATGATTTCCTTATTTCTCCAGAGCTTTCTAGGAAACAGTATTCTGTATAAAGACCTACCCAGGGCTTACTTTGATGTGAGGTGGACAGTATGAAGGGCATAGCATTTGCCCTACCCTAGGTACTGTTCCTAGTCTGAAACACTCATCTCTTTTAGCTTTTTCCTAGAATTCAAGCATTTGAGAACCTGAGAAAACTTAAGATGAGTTAGTCCAGTGATTTTCAGATTTCTTTTAACCACAGCCCATGGTCACCAAATACATACACAAACACGTCTGTAGTAATAAAAAATAGTTCATAAGACAATCCTTCCTCCGTGTGATGCACAAGCGTTTATCAGGCGTTTGGGATGTGCCCAGGCACACCCTGGCCCTGGAGATACGAAGATAAATGAGATAGGCAGTCTTGGTCAGGGTGTAACCACAGGCCCAGAAAGAAAAGAACTAACTATACACTCAACTTTAAAAATCTCCAACTACTCGAAATTTCAAAACTCATTATAAAGCGTTTACTTACTTTGACCCTATTCTTTAGTCGACAAAGGGTAGGAAGTTCTGTCTTTCAACTTTTCACTGGGAGTCACTATGTCTGTCATGGAGCTCAGTGGTTTCAACTTCAGATTTCATTTCTCAGGCTTTTTCCTGTTAAGCGACATGCTTTTCTGTCTTAGCTGAGACACTTGACAAGTATTTTGCTAAAACAAGCAGTGAACTGAACACACCCTTATCTTTAGAGAAAGGGCATCTCTTTTTATTCTACAGAAACCACAATCCCAAAGCCAGTCAAATTTTCTGGTCTTTTTCTCCCTTTCCCCTCCTTTTGCCCTCTGGGGGAGGGAGGAATCTGGGAAATCTGGTTGCTCCTGACTTACCAGACTTTGTTTTTGGCGTAGCCTGCAGTGCGGGCAAAAGGAACCCTTGCCTTGGAGAGAGCCTGGGAGCGTCAATGGAGAGTAGCTGTCCTGTTCCCTCTTGTCCCTTTTGAGAATTGCTCCTTCTCCTAGATTCTCATTCTGCTTCCTCCTGGCAGAAACAGGCCCCCCGAGCCTCCCATCAAAATTCTGAAGATTTACGGGCTCTGGATCTAACTCTCAAATGAAGACTAGATCAGGTTATCAGAAAAAGCTCAATGTGTTTCTCTTACTTTTCTTTTCTTTAGATTTTTTTTTAACGGTACATTTTCTGAGTATGGGATCAGTGAAAAAGTATTTCCAGTTAACTTTTTCTAGAGCTTGCTGTGTGACATCCTGGAGTAATAAGAGAATCTACAGTCAGTGGAGGCGCCCAGAGTGATTGTTAGAAGGATTCCAACCATGCTGAGAGGGGCATGCTGCTTACAAATAGCTAACACCCATCAGAAACAGTTAAGGAACCTGACTAACTCGGGATGTTTGTTCAGAATTGGCCGGCCAACTTGTAATTGTTAGGAAAGTGATGATGGTATAAGCTGAATGCTCCCTCACACGTCCAGAGCTTCTGTCTTCTTTTCAGACCATCTAGAATAAAACTCTAGTTTTCGTGTCACTTGTCAGTCACTTCTCACCTGCTAGCATCTCAGCACAGGTGAGGCAGAGAAGGTAAATTCTCAAAGCTGAGGAAGGCAGGGGGAAAGGTGGACACGGAATTGTGGAAATGGGAAACAACAAAGAACAAGCTAGCACATGTGGCCCACACACTGTGTAACATTAGTCATAATGTCACAGATTTCAGATAGTGTAGAGATCTCCAATTTTTGTTGTGTTTTGTTTTTTGTTTTTTGGGGTTTTTTTTAGTGCTGGGGATCAGACTCAAGGCCTTGCACTTGCTAGGCAAGTGCTCTACCACTTTTAAATCTCCAACCCCTTGATTCTTAAACATATACAAAGCCTCTAATCTTTCAATTCCAATGGAAATAATGTAAAGTTCACATAAAGCTCTATGCACAAACATATTAATTGCATCATTGTTTACATTATAAAAAAAGTAGAGGAAAACATCATTGTCCATTCATGAGATGAAAAACTTCATGAAATGCTTTACAAAGAGAGCTAAATATAAAATGAAGGTGCAAATTTTTATATGTAGTCATTTTAACTTTAAAAATATATGTGGTAGGGGCTGGGGATTTAGCTCAGTGATTAGAGTGCTTCCCTTGTAAGCACAAGGGCCTGAGTTCGATCCCCGGCACCCCCCCCCAAATATATATATATATATGTGGTAGAAAGACCTTAACAGTCACAAATGAGGGAAAATAACACAAAAATGGTTTGACATTTCAGCATTGAGTTTTTGTCTGATTTCTGTTCTTTCTAAATGCAGAAAGCATATTGTTCCAGAGGTGTCTCAGTTTCCCCGGGTCTTGGTTTTTTTGGCCTGCTCTTTCAGCACGGTCTGGTGTGGAGCATCCTACAGTGCCAAAGGCAGTCCCTGGGCCTGGTCCTTCTAGGTTACAGTGCCATCTTTGGGACACAGCTGGCCTAGCTGGGTATCACCATCACTGATGATGCCAAATGCACAATTGTAATGTGATTTTGTGATATAGGCTGTTAATTAATTAGTTATCCCAAGGGTTAAGATGTAGATGAAACTCAAATCACTCACTCCTTTGGTTCATTAAAACAACTTCGTTGCTGGTCTCCTTTCTAATAGCTTCATTGCCTTCCTATTCATGCCAGAGTGAACCCAACAAGTGATTTCAAACTCACTGTTCTCCTTTAAATCTTTCAATAATTCTCTTTAACTTTCAGTTAAAGTAGAAATTCCCTAGCATGTCACACCTTTCCAGACTCCTGACTCCTTATTGTCTGTATAGTCGTCTTCCTTCATTCTCCAGTCTGACAACTACTTCCAGAGTTCCCAGGAGCCGACCTTTTTCTCCACTTTCTTGTCTCTCTCCTCCCTTCCCTCTCTCCATTCTTTTTTACTGGCTCAGAATGTCCTTCTCATTTCTCCACTGGGCCATTTCCTGTGGTTCTTTCCAGACTGAGCTCAAAGGTCACCTCTTAGGAAAAGTCTTTCCCAAGTCCACGGGAGCGGGCTCCTTCCTCCACTATTTGTACCACTTGGATAACACTTGCCAAGCTGTATTTTTAACTCTTTGCTTCTTCCTGAATCTGATCGTGAGGACCTTGATTATAAAACTAGTTTGTCTTTCTACCCTTAGCACTTAGCTCACAAATAGTGCAAATGCTCAAACAAGACAAAACAAAACAAAACAAGACAAAACAAAACACATCTTTCCCCTCGTTCTGTAACTCCTATCTAGTTTCCTGTTCCTCACACCTGGTGGCTCCTGTCTCACTGATACCAATGTCCCCACCCTGTCAGTGACTCCCTGTTAAGTACTCAGCGAACATGTCCTAGTCAATCAGTATTCTTGCTGATCATGTGGCGTGCACTATGACTTTGTACCAACAGCTCACCATCACTCACCACGCATAGTCCCTGCCTCCGTTAAACACACGTTCAGCGTCTCTCTCACCTTTAACTTGCTCATCTATTAGTCATAGAGAAGCTTAGTTCTATGGTTTCTAACCGAGGTGTGAACTTCTTTTTAAGGAAAACCTTTTAGTGCTTAGGGGCGATCTTTTCTGTCAATAGCAATAAATATGGGTAGACTTTAATTTCCATATGCTTCACTTTGCTTCAGCTTGCTTTATCCACAGCATGGGGTGGCTTCCGTGTGCTGCCCCTCTTAGCCGTGATTCAGCCCTGATGTGGGCTAGAGAACAAACACTGGTCAGTGGCCAGTGTTGTTGTGAAAACAGACTTTACTTGTAAAATAAATTGGATAGTTTCATTTTTATTATTTTTAAGGACGATAAGACATCTCACAATCTTTCCTTCATTTGCTTTTGTTCAACAATAAATTGGCTGCCTAGGAATGGAGTTTTCGAGGTGATAGGTAAGTCTAATGTTTAGTCTAATGTTGATTTATTTGTTATTCATGTTTACTTTGAGAAATATTCATGATTAAAAGCAAATGTTTATCCTGATCTTAATATTGGCAACTCTATTTTGCCCCCTGCTGTATGACATTTTTATTATTGTTACAGAATTTATATGTAAGAAATACTTTAAAAAAATACAAACTATTGACCAACCAGTGGCTATAATGAAAGGCACTCTTACTATGAACAGGACTTCCAGAAATTTTAACATTCCCCTACAGTATACTATGTGAAACATAGTATAAAAGCTAAAAGTGCAGATTAATACTGGAGGTTTGAAAGTTTCAAACTTAGGGCTGGGGATTTAGCTCAGTGATTAGAGTGCTTGCCTTGCAAGCACAAGGGCCTGAGTTCGATCCCCGGCACCACAAAAAAAAAAAAAAAAAAGTTTCAAATTTAGTAATCTATAAATTCAGTTTAATTTTAATTCTAATAAAAATCCCTCACTTTTAAAAACTTGAGTCTATTAGAAATGCCAATATAATTTAAAAAACAGTAATGAGTGGAGACTGCCCCCAGCAGTTATCAAAACATATTGAAAAACAGTGTAGTATAGTTTCAGTAATACCAGTATCAGCATCTGTGATAATAGATCAATGTAAAAGAAGAAAGACTAAGTAATATTTAAGTACATGTGGTAATTTATAATGTTTATTTAATGATTCTTTCATTTAGTTAACTTATATTTACTAGGTGTCAGATTCTGTATGATGTGAAGTAATCATAATTCCTAGTAGAGTATTAAACATTACAAATGGATAAAATCAATTGTTAAGTTTATGGTTAAGACAAGTCTTATCAAGAACAATGAGTAGACCTGGGGATTTAGCTCAGTGGTAGAGCACTTGCCTAGCAAGCACAAGACCCTGAGCTTGATCCCCAGCACAAAAAAAAAAAAAAAAAAAGAAAAAAGAAAAGAACAGTGAGTAGAAATGTAGAGGATATTCTTGTTGGAAGGAAAATTTGGGAAAACTGTATAAAAATTATTTTCATGTATTCTTTGATATGGCACCCCCCCTTATGAACCTATTCTACAGAAACACTACAACTTCTCTGTGTGTATGTAATAGATATGCAAATGTTCACATAACACTGTTTATAATAGCAAAACTGCATTCAAGCTTTTTGTAATAAGGCAATGGTAAAAATATGTGGTACAAATTTATGAATCTTATGTAAATTTTTAAAAGGATGACATTTATATGTGTCCTGACACAGAGTGATGTTCATGATAATATGAAGAAATCAACTTACAGAAGTGTATGATAGAAAAAAAATCAATAATTAAACCTTTGGTGTCAAATTGACATTATGATACTTCTTTTTCAGCCAACTCTAGGAAAAGCAAATCTGCTATTGTTGTTCAAAAAACTGGCCGCTTGACATATCTGTTTGTGCTGGATTGTAATTGTCAGTTTTGCCTCCTCCTCTTCTACTTTTGACATCCTCGAGGAGCTACATTTCCTGGATCCCCTGGATTCTAATTGTAGAATTTCCTTTATTCATCTATACCATACTTTCTTTCAAAAATCTTGAGAAGTTGCTTTACATAGCTTTTAGAAGTATTTTTTAACTTCTTCTGAAACATAGTTGTCACTGCGAATTATACACGTACATGCATCATCTCGCCAAGGGTGACATGTACACAAGCTTTTGAAAGTTGATTGCAAAGGCTGCTACCTAGGGGCAATGCTGTTGAACTGCAGACACTTGCTGGAGAGAACTGGCCTGTGTTGTGCCAAAACTGACAAGTGCAGCTATATACTAGATGTTCTACTGACACTGGAGATACAGAAAGGAGAAAGCAGATGCTCATGGGCTAGCAGACAGAGGAAAATTAGTATTTACATTACCGAAGAGTGCAAGGAAGGAGGCCTAACCAAGCAGGCAGGCTGGGGCAGTGGAGAAATGTCAAACAACACTCCCGAGAAAGGGCAAAACTTGAGGTGAGCACTGGGAGGTAAGAGAAAGCTAAACAGACGAAGGGAGTAGTTTGCAGATTAAGGAATGAGGATGGCGCAGAGTGACGGAAGTGTAAGAAGCCAGGCCTTGTTCCATAAACCGCAAATAAGTCATAATATATCTCTCACTTGAAGTAATAGAAAAGGTCAAGAATGTTCAATGAACAAGTAGCTTGGCTAATCTATGCAATGCTTATTTGGCATCATTTTAGACAGTCCAGCACTGACCTGCTCACCTTCATGGGAATCCGAAGGATCTCTTCGGCTTGGGACGTCAGTTTATCAGATTCTGACCACAGTGCAGGGCTCTCCGCCTTAGCACTGTGGACTTGTGGTGGTTAGTGGCCCATGAACTGTCTGGAGGACTCTAGAAGACCATCTCATGAGCTAGGGCCGGGCATTAATGGCACAAAATCTTCACTGGTTTCCCATCTTCCACCCCATTAAATCCAGTCCCCTAATGAGATCCAAGATCTTTTACCACCTTGCTCTCACGTGTCCTTCCAGAAATGAATCAGTAGAATTTGGTTAGAATAAAGTCTTTGGACTGGGAAGTCCTGGGTTTGATTTTAACTCTGCTACTCACTAATACTGTAGTGTAAAGGTAACAATTTCTCTTAGCTTCCGTGTCTTTATTTGTGACATGAATATGAATCATACTTCACTGTTGTTTTGAGAATTGAGTAGGGTAATATATTTTAAGTAATTAGTACAGTAACAATAATTTAAACATGACTGGCCGTATGATGATTTTTTTATTTCTTACATTACATTTGACTACTTCATAGTCTTTGGATAGAGACTGTGCTTTCGGCTTTTATACTTTCATAGTCTTTTGTCAGATAAAACTCTACTTGGCCAAACCCAGATTTCACCATCTTCATAGAGCCCCCTCAGTTCCCTTAATGGAAATTAATTATTCTTTTGCGATTTCCACAGAAATTGGTCTGCCTGGTACAGAAATCATAATTAATTTTCTTGAATTTAAATTTAGCTCTATAGTTACAAAGTCTATAGTGACAATTTCTGATTTTATTCAATTGGCTTGTTATTTTATCATGAGCATTCACAAATAAAATAATGATGTTATGGAGACAATTTATTGCTAAACTAATTATTGTGAATTTAAATTTACAAATGAATCTGTGTTGCTGTATGGTGCTCATGGTAATCATCTAGTAATAATGGGAATAATTTTCTGAATGTGTGTTTGTGTTTATATATGGAGTGGTGCTTGTGCCAAAGATAAAATGAAACATTCTTCTCTCTTATGACATACTTTTAATTGAAGAAATATATAAAACATGATCACATTTAGCAATACATTGCAACCAGAAATATCTAGTCCAAAAGAGTACGTTTTTTGAAAAATAACTATTTTGAACAAGTTCATAAATACTCTTGTTTTACAAATGTTTTCTTCTCCTTTCACCTAGGACTTTTCCAAAAGAGCCATTTATTCATTTAATGATGCTATCCCCTCAAGTAATTCCACTGGTCAGGCACTATAACTCCACCTACATGCTATTATATTTATTTATTAAATCTCATTTTCTGCATATCTAAGATCACTTTCAAACTTTAACAAAAATGCTATATCGTTTACTTCCTAGACAAATCAATACCCTAAGTTGTATGCCATCAGGGAGGAACTTGGCTTATGCTTTTTAAAATTTTGCTTGAGATGATATTTACAAATAAGCCCATTTGAGAAGATTGAGTTGTACAGGAACAATCCTGACCATCCTGGCCTGATGGCAGAGTTCCTCCTCACTGACAGTGCTGAGAAAATGAAACGGATCTGCTCTCTTATTCCGCAGTGTGGAGGAGGAATCCATGAGAGGTGGATGTCCTCCCTTGCATATTGATAAAGCAACAGAAGAAAAAGCTCAAAGACATATTTTTAATCCTTCTTGCAAGTGATTTTTATCTCTTTAAAAAGTCTTGACCTACTAATTAAATGCTTAGTTCTCTTTTATTCTTCACTTCTCTAGTCTCATAGTGTTTTCAGTTTTAACCTCACTAGTACTTTACACTTAATTATTTCCTAACTGTTGCATATGTGTTAGAATTATTGGTCTGATAGAAAGCATATTTCAAGAGAGAAATGTTCATATCAGAATATGCTACAGAACTGAGTGCATACAAGATGCTGTGTGGCCAGTTGTTGATTGAGTGTCAAAATGGCCACGGAAACAGTGGTGCTTGGTTCTTCATGGATTTGATCAAATTACAGATGAGTGAAATGTAGCAGAATTTTTATGGAACGGAAGTGAGCTATAACAGGTGGCAGTAAGTTTAATTTGGAAACTATTACAATATATGTAAATAAATTGTATTTACATTGTAAATAAATCTAGCATGCTATATTTTAGTCATTCTGCATTTAAACTTTCTAAAACATTTTTTGAGAGTTTTTTTTTCAAGTTAGAAATAGCAAAAACTCTGCAATAGACAAAGTTGGATTCTCTCCATTCTGAAGTCATAGTATTGAAACACTGGCCAATAGGTCCAAAGTTTTGTGCCACAGCTAAGTGGCTGTGGTTATTTTACCTCTTTATATTTAGATTCTTTGTGTATAAAATGATACAGTTGAGCGAGAGATTATGTGAGAATGTCTCAAATTCTATCATGGTTTTATTCATACAGAAACAACAACAGAAAAGCAAGAAGTACTGTAGTTCTTTCTTTCCAAAAGGAATGAGCCCTCAAGATAAGTTTATTTCATTTACATTTTCTTTCTAGTCATGTTACAGTTACTGCTATATAGTTTACATATTTTACAAAATTCAATAAAACTAATTGCAGAATTTCTTTTTCCTAAGCCAGGTTCATGCCTACTAAAAATAAGCAATTTTGTGCATGTGCTTCCATTTGATTCCTTCAATGTGAAAATAGTTTTATTAGAAAGAGAAGTTTAACTTGGTAATGAACTTAGTTTGGTAGGAATTTCAAGGCCATATCTCAGAGTTTTATTTGAAGTCTAGAAATGAATTAAAAGTTCTGTGAGGGACAAATCTTGTCTCTCTTCTTTACTTCTATGTTCACAGAGCCATTCTAAGTAAATATTCAACATTCAAGAGCATTCAACATTTAAGAGCATTCTAAGTAAATATTGCTGAATATGTAAACAATTACAGATGTGCTTTTAGAGACTATCTGGTTGCCAAATGAAAGCTCTATGATTCAGGGCAAGAATACTGATTAAACTCTGTTTCATGTATTTTTTGTCATAATTTGTAAGTGTAGGGAAAGGCTAATATTTTCTTTCAGATCTGTTTTTATTGTAGACGCGTCATAATTTTTGCAATTCTAAATTAATTTACAGCTAATTATACTAATCAATAAAGTGCAATAAAAATTCACATATGTATCCTTTTCATGAGTCAATTCCAGCTGGCAAACTCTTTTTATATTGAGCATGCTATACTGCTTAATATTACCTATCTTGAGAAATCATGTGGAGAAACAAATTATTTCAGATATATGCTTCATATTCCTTTCAGAAGTGAATATTACATTCACTTTTTCAATCAGAAAATTTTAGTAAAAACATTTCTTTAAAGAAAAATATGGCCAGTGGAGGCTGGTAAGACTTCTCTTGCAACTCTCACGAACTACGGCATCTTAATTTACATGACTTTCTACAAGGTTGTAGGCCTGTAGGACTTGGGAAGTGAGCTATGTATTATTTATTCTGCAGTGCCAAAGGATAGAAAATTTTTTCTTTAGTTTTTTTTGCACATTATTTAAAATCAGAAAAACTAAAAAAGCCTTATCTAAAATGTTTAGCCCTACTTACCCTCCCAATCAAAGAGCCACATTAAACGTAGAATATTTGAATGTTTGTTAAGGTTAAAATGTTAATATAGTACATTGTATGTCTTTGATAGATACGTTGGTGGTGATTATTAGTATGTAAGGTCTCCATCTAGAATATTGGCCATAACTTACTACTGGGAGTAATGTATGTTACTATATCGTGTTACTCTGTGTCGGGATGTCATTGGGGAGGTAGAGCCAATGGTTTGGCTTATGTGAATGTCTGGACTCACCATCTGTGTCACTTGAATTTCTGGCGCTACCAAAATACCACCACTCATCACGGGTCCCATGCAAGCATCAGCCACGCCAGCACTGGTCACGTCAGGTACGCCAGGGCTAGCCAGTACTCTCTCCGCATAGTATACATTGTGCGCGCTGGCTAACTCGGTGGGTACACAAATGTTCCCTTGAACATCATAGACGGGTGCCATTACTGTTTCGGTTACCACAACATTAGGCGGAAGCTTCGGGTCAAAAACAATGGTAGTCGGTTGGACACACGGCTCAGCAGTAGTGTACGTCTCAGTCACTATAATGTCCCCGTGAATGACTGGTTCGGCTGTTGCCATTTCTGCTTGGAACTCAGCCTCTGAAAGACTCATTCCTGAAGATTCATTCACAAAGTAGTTAGGGCCGAGCAAAGGGAGGTCAGTACTGATGGGGATACAGGCCTGCTGTGAAGGAAATGGCTCAATTTCTGTGTCTAAGCAGATTTCAGCAAGAGTCCTAAATTTTGGATCTAAGGTTTCCATGTAGCTTTCATCTAAGTCATCCACAATCCAACTGCAGCAGCCAATGGAGCCCACAGGAGAGCCTACTCCTTCGTGGTCGTAAATGAGCAAGCAGTCATTGGCTGGCCGGCCTTCGTCTTCATCTGCATATGCATATGCTTTCTAAAATCGGAAGAGAAATAGGACATTAGGAAAATTTCTTTTCCCTCAGAACAGTCAAAGATGAACAACAGCAATGCAGTGATTTTTGATCTACAATTTTATGGAATAAACAGAAAAAAAACTAGCACTTTTATATATTACTAAGTACCTGGAATATTTTTTGAAGATTAATGTGCATTAATGGAGTACTATAGAATTTGAAGACTAAATGTGAATTTCTTTTATTTGAAAACTAATAAATGATAATGTCTATATTTTGTTCAGATTTTGAATCAAATATAATACGAATCTTTTGATTTTACAGTTTTTTGTTTCTGAGATGATCTAGAAATAAAGTGTATTTAGTTATGTTCAAAGTATTGATCTAAGGAGGGATATTTGATCAATTTGGAATGAAAACTTGTACAGAGATGTAAATTTCTCTAAACTTGGAGATGCATGTCCGAGTGTTCATGGAGTTTTATGTGGCTCGAGTGGAGAGAACTGGGATGATGTCTTGAGTTAAGTTCAACAGAAGGAAAACACTAAGAGATTATCTACCATGACTTTAAAACTATGTTTTAAAAGGTCCTTTCAATAAAATTTTAGGTAGCAGCCAAAAATGAAGAGTAGAGCGGATGAAGGTGGACCCTTGGGGTTTGAAGGGAGCAGAGCAGGGCAGACCGGTGGCTTTCTTCCTTCTTTCCTCGCTTTCTGCGGCCTACGGAATCTCACGGGGTTCTATGGAATCTAACAGAGCAGAGGCCCTAAATGCCCCTGTATAGTCTCACCTCCTCTTTCTAGTATAAAGTAACTAATAGCCTACAGAGGCTGAGAGGTGAATCGCATGCCCAGGACCCAAACACTTGTAGAATACAATCTCAAATCCAGTTCCCCCTTTATGCCACATCATGCTGCTTTCCCTTTGGTTTGTACCAGATTGTAAACCCCATCATTAGAAATCAATGATTTTATGTTCAGAAACTAATTGTTTATGAGTTGAGGATTAACTCAATCCTCTGTTGCTTCGCATTTTGAGTGCCACCTCCGTAAGAGGCTCTTTCAGTGGCACACAGGTTAGTTGCTGGGGAGGACGGTGGTGCTGTATAAAGTGGGGCTAAGAAACAATTGGCCCACTTTTGCGGAGACTTTCTGGGACACAGAGATGTCCAGTCTTCTCAAATCATCCTGAATTCTAGCAGTGTTTTTTAAGTGCAGAGCTAAAATGGTTTGGGGAGGATCCCAGTTCCTGCAGAAAGAGGAGAACACATTTTTATTTGTCTCGTAATGCACTGTTGGTAACCAAAGGAAACAAAATGTCAGGTGCAATTTTGAAATTACTGATAGGGCTCCTTTGATGTAGGCGTGCTTTATAGAAAGGATTTAAAATGATTTTTTTAATGTAATGTGACCATTACATAATTTAACTAATTATTTAAACTATTCATTATGTTCTGAAACAGTATTTTTAACTGCAAATTGTAAGGTGTAGTTTACACCTCCAACAACGTCCTCCTCCAGAACGGGGAAGGCTTTATAAACAGAGGACATGAACGCACATTATTTTTCTGGATCAGCATTCTCCGGCTTTGCTGTTGCTATGAGAAACCAGAAGGGAACGAAAGACAGAAGCACGGAAAGGGGAAGTGGAGAATCCTGAGGTCGCCGGCCTTTGCTTTTATTTTCACAGTATTAAAATGTGTTATGGCAACTGAACCTGATACACTGCCGCAAACTGGCTTTATGCATTGTAAAGAAGTGGAATCGTTAAGCTTTAGATCGGGAGAGGGTAAAGCAAGAAGCGGCCGCACGGTCGGCACGGTCACCGCCCGCCCCACCCCGGCCGCGCGTCACCTCGGAGAAGTAGCCGTCCAGGAAGGCGGCGCTGCGGCCGGCGTCCGCGTACTCGCGCAGGGCGCCAGCGGCCGGGCTCCGCCTGCGCACCGCCCCCGCCGCCGTGCCGTCCGCCGCCGCCGCGCCCGCCGTGAGGTCCGCTCCGGACACGCCTCCTTCCACCGTCCCGCCGCCCGCGTAGGTGTTGGTGTAGATTTCTGCAAGGAGAAGGCGGCCGGTCACCGTGCGCTCGCTGGCGGGTAAGTGGGGCGCGAGTCAAACCGGGCGCCGCAGCGTGACGCCGGCAGCTCCGCGCCGGTCTGCGGGCGGCGTCCTTAGGGCCGCGTGGGACCGGGGAGTTGGGAGAGCAGAAGACAGGACGAGCGACAGCGCTTGAGAATGTAGGGAGAGTGATCCAGGCTACTATTTATTTTATTTTATTTTATTTTGGTTTTTTGTTTTTTAGAGGTGCTGGGGATCGAACTCAGGGCCTTGGGCTTCCTAGGCAAGCGCTCTATCACTCGAGCTAAATCCCCAACCAAGTCTATTATTTGAAGAACACATTTGCTGCTATTTCTTTCTTCAACAGTCCATGTTATAAATAATCATTACGCTAGCGCTAAGTCTGTGCCGGGCACTATTTTAACGTGTATTTTGTGGGCTTGTAGCATGTGTGTTTACACATATATCACATATGAGATATACGTATATGTTCTGTACAATATGTACATCTGTGTGTATTTGTTTATTCCTCACAGCAGCACTTTGGACTGGGTACTGTGACAACCTTGATTTCAAGGAGAAGGAAGCGGGCCGGGGTGCTGGGCCTGCCAGGAGAGCTCGGAGTTACACGCATGCATTTCGGTCTCAGGGTTGCCTTCCTAACTGCTAAACCGCACTTCACAGATTGTACCTTACGGTACAATAAAGTAGCCGGGTCACACGCGCCACTTTCCCTCTTACTGTACTACCCTTTAACAAGTTGGACAGATATTCTATTTTTTATAAGGTACTTGTTTATGAGGTTGGTCTGATTGAATAATTTTGCATATTTTAAAAAGAAAAACAGAATTTGGTGTTTACTGACCAGAAGAATCAATACGATCCTGGGTATTAGAGGCTGTCGTGGGTCCACATATATGTGACACATCCTGAAAAGAGAAAAATATTAAAAAAAAAGTTTCGTGTTAAGCATTTTTACACTGACATCTATTCACTTTTGCTTGGTATGGCATCGTCAAGGCAGGCTCCGCTGCCGGGAAGGTGGCAGATGGCTCACCCTGTCCTCGGGATGGGCCCCTTCTATTCTCCAGGGCTGCATCACTCCTTCGCCCCCCTCGGGCACAGGAGCGAACCTGGTCCCCAGGCCTTCCGGCCGTCGTCGTTTGCAGCAGCACAAGAGCAGCAAGAGGGGCGACACTGCCGAGAGAGTGGCGAGGAAGAGTTAGCGCCCATCGCTCTTAGGAAGTCCCCGGATGCATCATTGTTTTGGCAGTGCAGAACCAAAGGCACGCAAGCAAGTTTCTCCTAGAGAATCAAGTACTTCTATCCATGTCTCTAAGTACTGACCCACCAAACCGCGGCAGACTTTAGAGCTGGAAACATGGAGTGTGAGTTCACGTAACCCGAGTTCTTTCCTAACAGGAGAATAAATTCCAGTCTTCCCTCTAGTCCAAGAGTCCTGAGCCAGTTGGTGGCATAGGCAGGATTCCAATCTGGTTTTTGGATTCTAGTCTCCTATATACATGCATGTGAATTTATATATGTATAATACATATATAAGCATCTCTGTGTGTTTGCAGACAGTTGGCTTCAAGATTCAATTGTAGGACCTAGAGATAGTTCCCTTCTTTAACCCTCATTATATTTATACTTAAAACCATCAAATATCACCCACTAAATTTAATTGGGCTATCTACATTTATTTTGATTTTTAAAAATTTTTTAAATTTAGATTTATTATTAAGACTTTATCCAGGGCCTGAGGATGTAGCTCAGTAGAGAACATGCTTTGCGTGCAGGAAGTGCTGGGTTCAATTCTCAGCACTGCTCCCCATTTTATCTATAAAATATAATGGAAAATCAAAGCTATCCCAAAGTTTAAACTTTCCAAATGTTTCTGCTAACAAAATTTTTTCTTACATTGCCTTGATAATCACCTGCATTCTATACTTTGGTCTATAATTAGACAAGTTTTTCTAAGATTCTGGAACACACTTTATTTCCTTCTTGGAGTCTACTGTAGTTGCTTTTTGTATTTTCCCAATTCCCTAGCACAACATACATTTTACCAAATGGCTTAATTAAAGGTTAAGGCAAGAATATCAAAGGTACTAAATCAGGTCTCTTCTTCCTTTTGTTAAAACAGATAAATTCTGCAATTTTACCTACCATGAGCAATGGAAGGTCAGATTTTACATTTTCAGAGAGCTTCCTGGAAAAGGACTCACACTGGAGCTGGTGGCCCTGTGCAGCGGCTCCCCCTGTACAGTTTCTGGGCACGTCAGGGGGTTCTGGGTCACGCACCATTGTGGTATTAGTTCTGATACAGGCACCACTTAAAAACGGAGTCTTTTTAGCACATGGCAAGTACAATTATCGTATACATGAAACATTTGAAGCTAGGGTGAAAAGTCTTAACTTGAATCCCTTTGAGAATGTAAGGTTTGGACTTGGTTCCCTCCCCTCCCACTCACACTGCCCCTCTTGTCTATGACAGACTGTGAGCTGCTCCACGGGACAAGTGACTTTGTTCATAGGGCCATTTCCCTGGCGTTCTATCAGGAATTTAACACACTCTTGCTTTCTTTGCCTGGATTAGGAAGAATGGCGGAATTCTTAGTGCTAGCTTGCTGAAAATCCAGCTGATAGTGGATTTTTAACCTTAGACCCCACGGGGCTTAAACATGCCCATGTCTGTGGCTCCTTTTAGGTTAGAACTCAGGTATGGATACTTTTAAAGACGTCTAAGTGATTCTCATTTGCAGCTGGGGTTGAGAACCACTGAGTGAAAGGTGAGCTGCACCCCTACTCAGTTGCTCTGGGACAATGTCTTTAATAGCATTTTAAGACTCTTTCATGATTTCTATACATTCTTGCAAACTCATGGATTGTTTTAAGAAAGGAAAGCCTGCCTGAAAGCTGATTTTTATTTTTATACTTTGAAATGATAACATTTTAATTTATGGTTATCCATTAATATATGTTAACCACACAGCTCGATGAGTTTAATCTTTTTAAAGTTTAGAACTCTGCATTTGAGACTCATGAAATCTAAGCATAGTGTTGCAGGGGCCCACAACATTTGATATATCACGAATGTGCCCGGATGCTGGCCCCCAGCCTACCTGTCTTCTCCCTGCTTCCTGAGCGTGTGGTGCCCCTCTAATCCCTCTCGTTTGCTTGTCTGTGGTTTATTTTGGTTTTGTGGTAGGGTCTGCATTCTACCTGTGGGCTGCATCCTGAGCTCCTTCCCTGTTTGTCTCTGGCATTTCTTTTTCCTAGATTGTCTTTTGGACTTTGCCATGTACATCATTCTTCTCTAAGAAAAGTTTCAGCTCTCACGCCCAGCTCAAATCCACTTCTTCCGTGAAGGTTTTCCTAATCTCCCTACTTGGAATTAATTGCTTCTGTGTTTTTACTCTTAAAGCATTTCGATGACATTTCCATCGTAGGATTAATTTTATGTTTTTCTGTATTATACGTTGCCATTTTCATGTTTCTCAACCCACATTAATCCTAGATCTCAGGTCTTATTATCAAACAGGTACTTTTCTAATGGATACTTTCCAGTCCTATGGTATATTTATTTCCAGCGGCACCCAAAAATTGCTATAGACACTAAAAGAGCCAAATGAATCTAATCTAAGCACCCTAGTGAGCCTAGAGAGGCCTATTTTGAAGGACTGCTGAAAAGAATGGTTTGATTTAGTACTTACGAAGCAGTAATAAGAGGCCCAGAACAATCATGCCGATTCCCGATGGTCCGAGCCCAACCTTTGCATCCCCAGCTCCCTGATCAGTGACGAAGATATCAGTAACAGAGCTGATGTCCTGGTTATAGACGCCGGTGGTGCTCCACTGCCAGCACATTTGGTTGCTGTCACAGTCACAGGCATTTAACTGCACGATCTGTGGCAACTCACACTGTCTGTGGTAGCTGTCCCTTACTAGGATGGGGATTTGGTAAAGTTGCTCAGATAAAATCTGCTTGGTCGTGAGGATGGCAGCAGTATCTGAAGAGGAAGAGAGGAAATAGAAAAATTTAAATCCCTTAATGGTAACACTTCTTAATACTGAAGACTAATTTAGAGCCTAAAGTTTTCGTGCTCTTGATCACACAGCACCCTGTCCTTTTATTTTTATTTTCATTCAGAATTTATTGTTCAATACTGCTGTCTTCTAGCTGTTATTTCTGCAAGCAGGCAGGGACTCTGTTTATTTGCAGAACAATAGTACTTAACATATAATATGCACTCAAATGTTTGCCCAATGACAAACAATACTGAACTAAAAGAAAATACTGGAACTCTTATATTCAGGATTACAGTTTACAAAATATCCTGTCTAACCTGTTATCTCATTTAAAATTGTTGCCTTTTCATTTAAAATCAATCCAATATTTCTCTGATTCTTTGTGCTACGATTGCCTTTGGATTTTTTTTGAAAATATTGCTTAAAATGTAAGTTTAAATTTATTTATCAACCCACGCAGGGTCTAGAGATGACTGAATTTATGCTTAATCCATGAATAGTAATGGATTGATCATAGCGCACATTTTTATTATTATGGTTTATTGCCTTTGTTTAGACATATGACAAACCAGCTCTGTCTACTAGAATCTAACCTGTGCCCAAAGCAAGAATCAGATAAGACAGTATCATGGCATGTTAGGTGAAGTTCATTTCATTCTTCAACCTCAACATTAAAACAGGCTCTAGGAATATCATTTTCTGTGTGGTTATGTTTTCTTACTGGCAAACCTATCATACCATTTGTTTTAATGTGATAAACTTTTTAAAATATGAAAACAGTTTTGTTGAAGAAAAGCTAGTAAGTTTGATGGTGAAAGCAAATTGCCTGATTTCCTCCTTAGACCAAGTCTTTACTGCTGGCGTTTCCCCCAGTATCATTTAGGGTTTTCCATTCTTTGAAGTCTGTGGATGAAGCCTGGTGGCCTCTGAGAAGTGGGAAGTATTTCCTCTTCCCTGGGGCTCTGCTGTCTAACCCCCACCTCAGGACCCCCTAGTCTTTCCTACTGACCCAGTGAATGTGAGATAAAGGTGCTCTTTCAGGTCTCCTTATGGCATTTCATTTTCTACTATATGTTTTATATTTTAGGAGAAAGAGCCCAAGGAAGATAAAGTGTTGGGTTGCTGGAAATTTACTGGTTTTTTTTTTTTTTTTTTTTAAACCAAGAACATGTATTGGTACATTCTACATACATTGGTCACATTCATTACATTTATTCTGTACCTATACATGGTGCATCTTGTTTTTTTTTTTTTTTAAATCAATACCAGGAATTGATTTTTACGTAGCTGTTAGCACGTGCGCGTGCGCACGCGCGCGCGCGCACACACACACACACACATTACTTTGGAGTCTATTTTTCACTTTACAGTTTTGGTTTATGTATCCTTTTGTATTTAAATCCTTTGCATACTCCTTATTTTAATGGTTGGATAGTAGTGTGTCCTAATAATATGTACCATAGTTTGAATAACCTTTATTTTATTGGACAATTTGGATTTAAGATTTTACCCTCACAAATAAGTCTGATCTACTAGTTTTATAAAAGCAATTCACTGATCTTACATGCTCCTAATAAGTAGAATATGTGTAAATGGATCTATGGGATACCTGAATTTCAGAGACATGTATGTGACTTGCCTGAAATTATTCAGAGTAGGGAATTGTGACATGTGGTGAGTTAGTCAAGAGTTCTGTTTATTTCAGCTGATCAGATGCTGGTTTGTTGCCTGTCTGTATAATAAAATGGCAACTGTCATATATATATGATATACGACACTGATATATATGACAATATATATGATATATATTATATGACTATTTGTGACTTTGTGATATTTATGATATGTATTTACGTGACTATTTGTGACTATTTGTGCAGTATGGATGAACATTTTGATTTTACGTCAGTCTAAAATTTTCCCCGAATATCCTAATCTCTACGTGAAGTTTCTTTTTTTTTTTTTTTTTTTTGTCATTTAACACGAATGTAGCAAGACTCATGGAAGGAGAGAAAGTGTTACTGAATGGCTTGGCTGATTATTTGGAGATTGTCTTGCTTTTGGATACAAAGCAGGAGGAAATGTACATTCCACTTACCATTTATGGCTCTGATATCCCACATGTGAGCTGTTTCCGGAGGCTGGTCAACGACACAGAAGGTAAAGGGGGACCCGTAAGAATAGTCACTGACATAGATAAGGACCGAGGGAGAGTTAGTGCAGATGATGTTTCTTTCAGAATAAACGACTGGACAGTAATCGTTGGCATCAGGAACCTCAATACATATGGTTCCTGTAGCGGTCTTCCCAGAGCCATCTGAAAAGTAAAGCAGCTCAGCTATATCGAGGGAAACGGTGTCGGGAGAAGGTCCTTTCTCCGTAGCCCACAGTAATGGCACAGCACGTAGCAACAGAATGACTGACTCGTGACGGGTTTCTGCCTCCCTCAGTGAGCTGTGGTCACTCTCGCCTTTGTGTATTCGTGTTCACGCCTCCTAAAATGTCTTTCGTCTTCATTTAACTTTTCAATTTCGTCTTCATGCTAATTCCTGTGTATCTTAAGATGGAAAATTGAATGTCCTTCCTCAGAGAAGGTTTGCTGCTTTTTAGTCTCACCCTGTCTCAGTAAATTAGACTCTGACCTGTAGAGCCTTCCACTCGGGATGCTGATCTGGCTTGTGTTTGCCAAAAAGCTACAATTGAAATCAAGCAATTACTTTTGAAGTTTTTCCTCTCTGTTTTTGTTGTTGTTGATTTTAATTCCATATTATTTCTCTCTGAAATAGCACTTCTGAAAACAAATATAAATCTATTAGAATTTTCTTCTCTAACTTATTTGAGACAAACTTTTGATCAGTGTAATTTATTAGAAAAGACAGGATAAGTATTAGGAGTCTGGGCTTAGTGCGCATTTCTACTGTATGTTTTATGTCTGTGGTAGTGAATAGACTTTTTTTTTTTTAATCCTGGGAAGAGGTTGAGTATTCTCATTTGTAAACTAGAACATTACCATTTTATGGCACTTTAGAAGATCATTTTCTGAAAAGTTAGTAAAATGCTTTGAAAGGTTCTTTTGTGTGCCTAAGTAGTTCTGTCACTGAGTTAATGAAATGCTAATAAACCAACAGATCTCTCCAGATCCTACGGACTTTGCACAGCCTGTTCTTATACCCTTTTCGGTACTGGACTTTCTAGGCTGATGTGTCAGTTGGTCTGTCATTAGAGAGACGCCAGATAATTCCACAGATGGTTTCATTCATCATTCCCTGGTGCTCTGTATACGCTCATGATGTGACCGAGGTATAGCCCTTGCTCTCCAGTGCCATGTTGTCCGTATTACTCTGCCTTTTGCCCGATGGTGACCCATCCTGCTTCGCACAGAACCACTTGGGTAGCTCTGTGCCAGTGCAGATACTCTGCACAGTGAATAAATAATGAGCTTTGTTTTTTGTTTTTTCCTGGTACATTTTGGTAACACTTTCTCCCTTTTAATTAATTTTTTCTTTTTTCTTTTTTTTTGGTGCTGGGGATTGAACTCAGGGCCTCGTGCTTGCAAGGCAGGCACTCTAACCACTGAGCTAAATCCCTCACCCCTTTAAATTAATTTTTTATAGTGGTTTTTGAAGATTTTTATGTATTATCAATATGCAAACATAAGATGTGATCAACATGGGTAGAATCCATTTTAGAAACAAACGTTCTGGAATACTGGTAACAGAAAAACAGTATAGTTATATCACTGAGCCAGATGTTAAACGTAGTGAAGTCAGCTTGAAGATGTGACTATATGGCTTAATGACTTGGGTTCATCATGATTTCTACTCCAATCTTATGCTGCTCATTTGTCTTTGTCTCAGTGTCTCCGTTATCAAGGTCAGATATAAACTTAGTGCAAACCTACAGTATCTCTTTTATGTTAGGCATTTGTTTGGGACATCTCTCTTTCCTCTTCTTCCCGGTTACTGACCTTTCTCTGTTTTGTTCTGTAGCAGCTGGTTTCCTAGGCACGGTGCTGGAGAATCATTAACTATTGATAAGTAAATAAATTCCTGTTTCTGTTCACCAAGAAGAATGTGTAATAGATTTTCCCATGTGAGAAATGACTCAATTCCAATTAGTACAGTGCATGTGAGCTTATGACTTTTAATTTGGATCTTATATTTGAAATAACCTTGCCCCTTCTTGGTCTGTAACATCTTGTTAGGAACGATGTGTCTAATCAAGAAACACTCACATAGGTTTCTCATTGTAGCTCAGTTTTGGTGGCACTAAAATAACTGCTCCTGGAGCCACTGCCTTGCTGTCAGGCGATCCCACAGTGACTTTTGTGCATAGCTTGTAGCCCTTATTTTAGGCAAACATTCCTAACATACTCAACAAGTGAGATTAGCTTTACTCAAGAGATGAGGTTATAAACAGAAACTAAGTTTTATCTTCAACTTTTATGCTTTATGATGTGAGCCAGAAATAATTCTTTTTTGGAAGTAAGTGGAATAAATTATAGCTTACGTGTAAATTGTAAGTGAAACTACATTTAGTTCTTGATCTCAAGTGCTTAGAGGGGCTGGGGATTTAGCTCAGTGATTAGAGTGCTTGCCTTGCAAGCACAAGTGCCTGAGTTCGATCCCCGGCACCACAAAAAACAAAAAACAAAAACAAACAAACAATCAAGTGCTTAGAATTTTCCTTAAGTCACTTCTACACCACTGAATGATATGAGTTATTCAAATATCTAAATTAGAATAATAGTATGTATAACACTTAAAATATAATAGTAAAAATTTTATTAAAATATTGAGAAGACATTTTCTTACCATCTATAGCCAGGATCTCTGCTGTGTATATCCCATTGATAATGTATTTTGACTTCTTATCAAACTCCCTAGAAAATTGTATCTCACCAGTCCTTGAATCAACTTTTAACCAGCTGCCTGCATCATGCCCTATGATATACCTGTTTTTAAATAAATAAGTTAATAATTATGCTTATAGGAAAATTAGTACTTTTAAATCACACAAGAGCTGCAATATGGCCAACTTATATATTGTGTTCGTGTGCTTTACAGGGACAATTCTTTTGGCTATAGGATTGATGGGGAAGATGATTAAAGTATGCTATATGCATGTACAAATCTGCCAAAATCAAACATATAAATCTGTATAATCAATCAATAAAATATACAAATCAATGGAAATCCCATATTAAATATATTAAAGCACAGGTCTACAACAGTTTTGAAATTTCATCATTCATACTCTTCTAGTTCTTAGCATAATTAATAAAATATGTGAGTTTCTTTCAGGTCTGTTTGTTGCATCCCAGCAGTATCAAATATATTTCATTATCAAAAACAAAGACTGCTTATGCATTTTCATATGTGGTGTTCTTAGTAAGTTTGCTGTACAATTGAGGGCATGTTGTTTTCAGAGTATCTCATTGCTGGCCTGTTCAAGGGCTTGAGGTTCCGCTGATGGTTTCTCTGTCTGGAATTTGTTACAGATAATGGATTAAAGTGCTTGACCTAATTGGAAGATTTGGTTTTCTGTACCAGGCACACTTTCCAATCTTCAGTTCATTTATTTGACACTTTTTTCGTTTCTCCATACTTAAAGACTTCATAATTTTTCAAGAGTCTGTCAACTTGTTAGCTGATTAAATTATCTAAACAGTTAACATCAAAGTAATTTATAAGTCAGTGGACTTTCTTCATTCCTTAATACTGGAAGGAAGAAAGGGAAACAGAGACAGGAAGAATACAGAGAAGACCTATTTCCTGTAAATTATTTCCAGAATATTTTAATAGTCCTAATTCATGTGAAGTCTTTATATGTAGTATTCTTTATACCTACCTTTCTATTTCTCCTATTCTGACTCATTTAATTCTTACTAAATTTCTGAACACTGTATTCCAGTTTCTTCCATCATTTATTCCTCTTACGTTAAGCAGAAGGTTGAAATTAGTCCCCAAGTCATAAATACCCACAAGTTGTAAAGAAACAAGCAGTGACTCATTTTAATGGTAGGTTATTTTATCCAGTATGGCTTAATCGGCCCTAGTCCAGGGTAGTCCACTTACCCTAGTCTCTACCCTAGTCCACCTCCAAAGATCAGAGTCTCTTAGAGTAACTTAGATAGTTCTTTGATTTTACAGTTGTTCTGAGGACACAATTACTGTTATAATGAGGCAGAGCCTTCACACCCTCTAAAGCACTATTGAAATCCTAAGAAAATTTCATATTCTATAGTAGTCTTCTGAAACAAACAAGAAGAACAAAACAAAATCCCCAAAGTATTACAACCAACCTATACTAGCACATACGAACATGCATTAACACTGGCTTAAACCACGCCACGGTAAATGGACAAATTATGGGGAGTACCTGACATTTGTTGCAGGATTTCCTGTATCCAAATCTATGGCGGTGTACGTGCCAAGCACATGATTCAATAAGGAATGTCCTGTTATTCCTTCTCGTACACTGAAAGTCTTGGAACTTGGATGAAACGTGGGTCCTTCTCGTACATTAATAATCTGAATTCTCACAGGAGTGGAGTGCATCCGGAACTGGGAAGCAACTGAGTGGTGAAATTCAGCTTGGTTTTTAACTCCGATACTAAGATGAACATTAGGCATTTTTTCATAATCCAACATCTAAAATGATGGAAAATGAAAAACTTTGAAACATCAAAGGACTGCTTGATAGAATAAGGAGCTAGTAAGCAAAGTACATACTAGAATAAAGTATACGAGCTATGCAAGTTAGATTTTGAATTGAGAACATTTTGGTTATTACTGCATTAGGTATTTTAGATATGCAGGATCACAATCTTGGCGTAATCAGGTATGTAGGTCATTGAAGCCCACAACTTTAAATTGTAATCACATTTTGAAGTTTTAAGTTTCTTACATAAAGACTCTAAAACAAAATGATGCTTCTTTTCAAACTGTTTATGAAAAATAAAAAATAAATTTAGAATGTGATAAAAAATGTTCACAAGCTGTTGAATGAATAAATAGGACCCAGATTTCCTTTTCAGAATTTACATCTGAGAATCTCTTGAAAATACTAGCAGCAGGATAAAGGAGCCCATATAGATGATATAATTAAACATGTAATTATTTTTTAAAATGATGCAAACAAGTCTAAAGAACTCATGATTATTAGAGGCTGTCTTACACTATAATTGCTTTGAATTTGGAGGGTATGAGTCCTTTATGGGGCCCGTTCAAATAAGTAAATACCACACCCTGAGAAAAATCACCTTTCAACTGGGCTTCCTGCAGGAAAGATGAATAGAATCTTTTGATTCATAATGAGTGATGTGGCAACATGAAAAGTGACAAATGAAAATGTCATAGTAGAAAAAGGAGTGCTGACCAGCGTGTCCTGGAAGCATCGCTTGCAACACATTTGCCAAACAGGTCAAAATATTGGCGCCTCCAGGGATATTTACTAGCATCATTATTGTTTTCTTAGGTTTTTAGAGTTAAATGTTCCAGAAGAGTTAAAAAGTCAGAAATATTTGCAGAAATTTATTTGGGTTTTTGTTTGGAATGGCTCAGCATGCCTCACTTGAATTTCATCTAAAACCTTGAGGTTTGGGATGTCGATTGTTTTCATACATGTATTCACAGGTGACCCCACGGTACCTAGTCCACTAGCTCACGTGATGGACCAGGTCTCCTGGTACCTACAACAGAGGTGTATATGAATTTAGATGAATTTTCAACCCAAAGAAATCTCTCTTCTAGAACTCAATTTTTATTTTCCTACGTGTCATATTATCTTCAAAGAAATGAAAAATCTGCAAAATCTATTGTGAAGGAGAAATCTCTTGGGGCCTTTCTTATGGACACACACAAATGCACTTTTATTTGTTAGAATAATTCCCTCCCTGTTGAGCAAATGGGATAGAATATGTTAATATGTGTCTAAAGTTATATCAGTTAGAGAAATTCACAGGATCTCAGGACAGTAAGTTGATAGAGGGGCAATATTTACTCCAGCAGGTTGGATAACAGAAAACAAAATAGTAGAAAGGCAGAAAGTCACATTAGTTCTTTGCCAGTCAGGCTTATGATCAAGGATTTTCGGATTGTGTTCACGAATCTGTGATTTGCAAAGAGTACTATAAACAGTTGTTTACTCAGAGTCTTCTCAGAGGCTGACTGGAGAGGCTGGAAAAACTTGTTCTCTGCCATTTAAGGCACAGCTGAAAAATAACCACCTAAGGAGGGCATGGAGGCACATATGACAATGGCAATCTAGACCATGATGCAGGAAGATAACCCTTCCCAAAATGGATTAGGCTTCTCCTAGTGTTTCGGCTACAGTAAATTTTGACAAGGAAGCTAAGCTATTAGAGTCCCACATCTAGTTTTTTGTTTGGTTTTGCTTTTTGTCTATTATGATATGGTATTGCCAATTCTAGGGGGGTCCTGATACATTTTAGAGCCAAGTATGAATGAGGAAGGAGACTGGAAATCTCCATCCAAAAGAAGTATATGACCGTTTTATTGTGGTAGGAGGGAAATGGCTAAATATCTGGCAGAACGCATATGTTCTATGCTCCAGGAGGGGTATTTTCTGGTACCGTTACGTCTAGAGGAGCCCAGTAGGGCACACACAGCTGGGGAAGTTTTAGAGAAGAACAGACTCAAAGAGAAAATCTCGGAGCACTGGTTCTTTCCTGCACCCTGTTTATTGGTCTCCGACTGCACAGATGTGGAAGTTAAAAAAGACTTGGGGATCAGAAGTCTGGTGGAGGGGCTGGGAATTTAGCTCAGTGATTAGAGTACTTGCCTAGCAAGCACAAGGACCTGAGTTCAATCCCCAGCACCAAAAACAAAAAAACAAAAACAAACAAACAACTCCTCCCCCCAAAAAAACAGAGGTTTGGTGGAATCTTGTCTTTGTAATTTGCCATCTAGCTGGATGGAGACAGGTTAGTTTTCCTCTTTGGTTTTGTTACATTTCGTATGAAAAGGACATCACTATACTATATTTTCTTCCTAGTTATGTGGATTGAGTGAGATAATGTATAGAAAGCCTCAGTACATAAAATATACCACTTTACTTGGTGGTTAGTACTGTAATTGCTCAGTAATGCTTAGTTAGAATTATTCAAATATAGACAACCGATACTTTGTTAGAAGTCAGTTTGGGTAGTGTTTTGTTTTTCTTTTCTTTTCCAGTGTTGATGTAAACGTATGCACACATGCACATGCACACCCATATACACGAGGCCAGGTGCTGGAGATTGAAAAACATTAGTTCAAGTTGTTTGTGTGCAAAATTCTCACTACTATTTAAATAGTTTGAGAAACAGACCGAAAGCAAAGAAGGATTATGGATTATTGGATACTACACAAAGTCAGTGTTATGGATTATTGGATACTAAACAAAGTCAGTGATTAAGATGACAAGAAGATCGTTTAAGAATCACTTCATCTTGATTTGGATTTTTAACCACAATGCGGGGCTGAACGAAATTCTGATTCTTGGAAGGGCGCTTGAGTAATGTTCACAATTTGGTCTGGTAGATGATGTCTTACTCTTCTCTTCCTATCCATTTGATATTTGGTGGTGGTTTTCATATTGGTTCTCTTACTTCCTTTTTTATTGCTATTGGCTCAGATCAGACCCTTTGTACCTCAGGACAATGTAGTAACTATTTTCATAATTTTAATCTTCCAGAGTTGAGCTCATAATGTTATTTCCATTTAAGGTAATATCTCAAAGCATTTCTTGTTGTACAATTAGGTGTTAGAAAACTTTTTTGATTAAGGGCTCAATAGTAATTATTTAGGCTTTGGGGGCCATAGACAGTTTCTGACTCAAGTATTCCACTCTGCCATGGAGCATGGAAACAGCTATAGAAAATATATAAATGAATGGATGTAGCTGTATTCCAATAAAAATTTATTTACAAAGTGTGGGGGGGTAGGTCAGGGACTATGATATATTCTTTGAGTTCTGGTTCATGTTTTCATTTTAATGAAAATCTTAAAATGTATGTATAGGTGTTCTCTTTAATTTTATTGACCATCTCAGAAATTAATATACCACATGATTTCAGTGTGCATGGTTGTATTTTGGGTGGTAAAATAGTAATAGTTTAAAAATCGCTTCAGGCTGTGTGTGGTGGCACATGCCTGTAATCCCAGCACTTGGGAGCCTGAGGCAGGACGATCGCCTCAAATTTGAGGCCAGTCTGGCCTACATAGTGATTTTAAGGCCAGCCTGAACTACATAGCCAGACCTTGACTCAAAAAAAAAAAAAATTGTTTCAGCTTCTTGAAAAGAGAAGAGATAGATTTAATCAACAAATGATCTGTATGCATCGAGTGAAGGTTAAATGGCTTCCTCATATACTTAAAAAAAATATTTCACTGTAAATTAAATAGTATAAAGTAGTAACAGGATAGAATAATCATAATATTGTGTACCATATTAAACATATATGTGTATCTGAATATATATTTTCCTAGTTAGGTGTTGTTTATATTATTAGTAGCAATTTCCTTTGAGAAAAAAATAATAATCTTCCTCATTATTTGAATGTTAATTTGAATATTGTTGGTTTGTGGTTTTAAATTTTAAAGTTCTTAGATTTTATTGTTATCTGTGAAGTAAAAGAATAAAGAAGTTTAAGAAAAATTTATCTACGGTGCAAAGTTAAACCCTATAGTTCAGTATTCAGCGTTCTCAGCGGAACAACTCTAACCTGACATCTTATTTTTTTTCCTGCATGAATACTCTGCTATGCAGCCCCATGGGCTTCTCGCCAGGCCCTGGACGTGCTTCATGGCTTCTCCTTTCTGTGTGCTTACTCCTTTATTCTCCATTAGCAATCTCAGATATAAATCTTCCTGTTATGGTTTGTGTCTAGATGTTCCCCCAAAGCCTCATGTGGCCATAGGTGGGACTGGATCTACAGTGTGGGATTACTGTGCCAAACCACTGATTGGTTGATTGGTTTGGCATGGTTCTGCTGGGATCAAGGGTATGATGCTAGGATTAAGAGTATTAGGATTAAGGGTGGCAGTGCTACCCACCCTAAAGCCAGGTAGTTTGGATAAAATATAAGGGACAGAAAGAAGTTTGCCAACTCCCTTTTTTACTTCCTTTGCTTGTCTTGCTGCCTTCTGCCTGTCTACCATGCCACCTTGCCTTGGATCCAGTTGACTGTGGACTGAAACCTCTACGAACTGTGAGCTAAATAAACCTTTCCTCCCCTAATTTTGGGTGTTGGGTATTTTGTCTTAGCAATGAGAGAAAAGTAACTAAGACACTTCGTTAAACCCCATTCCCTGCAGAAAACCTTTTCAGGCAAATCTATCTCAGAAGTGTCTCCCCTTCTCTGATCTCATTAATTATTTTATATTTTCCTCACTTGGAAATTATGTTTTGTAGTATAACATGTGTATCACTATAATATTACTCATGTGCATTAATTTGAGGGTGGCTGCCTTATCTTCTCAACTAGACACTGGGCACTGTGAGAACAAAATGGCCTTCTACCTTTTGTTTAGTTGTTTAGTTTAATTTAGTTCAGTTTTGTTTTGTAATAAGTATTGTATTCCTGGGCTGGAAGGTTCAGACTCAGGACACTTGCTGATAGGTAATCAGTACTTGAGGTGATGGGGTACTCTTTTGAAGGCAGAGTTTATCTCTAAGAGTCATTTAAAATGTCGTTGAAGAAATGATGGCAAATTCCATACTGTACCTTGATGACCTTCAAAATGCCTTCATTGGTTTGTGGGTCTGTTTGAATATCAAACCAGTTTCCCTCATTTCCAGAGAGGATCACATACTGCGCCAGCCAATTATCGGTACCTTCTTCATCAAGGTCAATTGCTTGTAATCGTATCAGTTCTGAACTCAGACAATTCTCTTTGATACTTGCTGAGTACTGAAATAACATAGGTCAATTTCATAATCACTGAATTTTCAAAAGAACAAAGATATTTATTAATACATAATTCTCTTTTAAAATACTGACAGCAAACTAGCTAAATGATTTTTCTACCATTACGAATGGCCTACTTCCAATCAGAAATGCAAGAATTAAATGATTACAAAACTGGTTTTCAAGTGCGGCATGTGAAATCAAGCTCAAATTGTCACTTCGTTTCATTTTTTTCTTGCTTATTTTTAATTTACATCACTCTCGTCTTTTAGATAAAGGATCAGATTTTTTTCTGTAAAGGACCAGATAGTTAATACATTAGGTTTCGTGGACCAGCAAATCTGTGTTATAGCTTATCTGTGCTGTTGTGGCAAAAAGTAGCCAGAGACAACATGAGAAAGAATGAACAATAAAATGTATTTTTATCAAAATAAGTGGCAATCCAGATTACTCTTTTGGACTCTGTACTTCTTTATGCATAAAGATGAACACGAAAGTTGGGACTATTTGGGATTCTGGTAGAACTAATTTAGTCAATCATTAGGTAAGTACAAATCTACCGCTATTGTTATGTTATTCCCTGAGTTATACCAGCAAATTTCCACATTTCTGTGAGTAAATTATGTGGAGTATATAACTCTTGCATTCAGAGAAAGTCTACTTGGACTAGTGAGTCCAAGATAATATATACATTTATTTCTAAAGTTTATACAACAAAGCTGAGCCATCCACATATGTGACAGAACCAGGGGCGCAAAGTAGCAGGAAAGCAACTTGAATATCTACACTTATGCAAAGGATTGTAAGAGTTATGACTTACTGAAGTTTTCTCCAAGACGGGGAAATTATCATTGACGTCTAAAACCTTGATTCTGCAGTCACACTCGGAGGACAGCCCATCGGCAGCTCCGTCCCGATCTGAGCCCCTCACAAGTAGGTTGTACATACTGTGTTGCTTAATTAAGATGAAAAAGAATTGTGAGACTTAGGTTTTATTGAACAGAACCCAATGCATTCCAATGCCATCATTTGTCTTTATTTTTATGTAAGTGTTGAATGAAATCTATATAATCGATCTTTAATTTTCATTAAAAATGAGTGGAATAATTTTCCTTTTCTCCTTTACATTGGAGTAAGGTATACATGGATCATTTCATCTTTATCTTTTCAAAATTTAATTCTTTTTTCTTATCATTCATCCACAGAAGGCTTTACCTCTCTGTCAAGGAAACTGGACATCGTGCGGACTTCTCCAGTGTACCTGTTCACCATGAACATTGGCGCACCAGCAGGCTCTTGAGAGATGATCTTGTAGGCGATTTTAGAATTCAGGTGGTTGTCTTCATCTGCGTCGGTGGCACTTAACTTTACCACCAGGGCATCTAGAAATGAAGACAGAGTGGAGAATGGTTGGCACTGTTAGGATTAATGCATCCAATTTTTAGGCATAAAAAGAAAGAGTGGTTACACATACATCAGTAATTACAGAAACAACAATGGGTTGCTTCTGTGAATCTCTTTCTGTTTATAAAGTACTTGTACTGCTTAAATGATTAAATGGAAAATTAGTAGCAAAATGTAGTGGTCTTTGATATATGAAAAAGTTCAGGAGACTGTCTTAAAGGAAGCGATGTTATCTGTTTTGTTTTCACCATGGTTTTGTGAGATAATTTAAAAATGCTTCATCAAGAAAGATTATAGTTCAGTTAAAGACAGCATTGCAACCATTTGTGGAGCACCTATATTCTTAGCTGTCATTCACTTAGAAAGAGATAATGATTGTTGGTTGCACTGTAAGGCAATAGCCCTTTATCAAGCAGTCAAAAATATGTAATTACTGAAGAGAAGATTTGATCACAGGAATCTGAGCAGTTCTTAATTATTCATAGAGACAAAGAGCAGGTATCCTGGCCAAACCCAAGGACATTGGTTCACAGGACAGATTTTTCCAAAGTTGGCAGGTTCCTGATGTTTTTTGCTTCCTGTCCAGGCCTCAGAGTGAGAAGCTTGCAGGTTCCTTGAATAGAGAGAGCCAGGATTGAAGGACTGCAGTTTGTGAAGCTGTGTGCCGGCTCTAGAACCCTTTATTCAGGAACTCTTTCCACTTGAGGAAGCATTAATAATCTGCGAATCAGCAACTAAGGGGACAGGATTATGGGTCTCACCTTCTCTTCCTCCACCAAGACTGTCCTGAAGCACGTTAGCAGGGAGGCAAGGAAGGGCTTTGGAGTCATTCCTCTGCCTTTCCGCATCCTCCCATATTACATGTCGTATCCTTTGGCCTTTCTTCTAAAATGTACTTTTTCTATGATTTCCCCCCAAGATGTTCTTGGCGGTACATTGGCAGGCATAGATTTGAAAGGGGGAAGGAATATTAGAGGACTGGAGGGAAAAGAGGCAGAAGGCAGAGAGAGAGAGAGAGACAGAGAGAGGAGAGAAAAGCAGCACTGGGAATATATAAGAGTAAGAGGTAAAGGAGTTTCAAGGGAATATAAAAGGAGAAAGCAGGAGGGAATTAGATTTTGAAAGGGGATGAAGCAGGATGGAAAGAAAAAAACCATGTGAGCTCAGAGTGTCACTTGCTGTGTAGACTGTGAAGACTGTTGGTCGCTGTGTGTGAGCAATCTGATGTCTGTGATTGTGGAGGCCCCACCATCACTCTCCCTGGTGTGGTTCAGCCACAGACTTTGAGGAATAGTCCAGAGCGGAGCCTTTTCAGACCGTCATGGTTTCTTCCTCTATTTACTCATTTGTATTAAGTTATTGCGAGTCTTGCAATCTCTGAGGAAGATGCCAAGCACCTGCTCAATTGCAAGCATAAAAATCTTCAGTGAATAAGAGGATATTTAACTGTTTCTATCCTATCTGAGTTATAAATTAAAATTTGTGGGGCTCATTCAAAATGCAAGCTTGATTTTTTTCTAATCTTTAAATGACCAGTATTTCAATCTTCTAAAACTTTTGACCAAAGGAAGCAGAGAAAGGTATCCCTTGGCTTACTGGCATCGCTGTTCTCTTCAATGCTGGCTGTGTAGACATTCTGGGTAAAGACTGGGGGGTTATCATTTATGTCCATGACTTTGACCCTGAGCTCTAGAGGACTCTCTAGGTCTTCACCCCGTGCATTCAGAGCCCGGCAGTAGATCTGTGAAAGTCAGAAAAAGAATTGTCGTTCTCTACCAAAGGAAATTAGGTAACATGTTTGAAAATACATGCAGAAATAAGCAAAGAAATGATCTCCCCCTGAATTTGGACTATACTACCGTGGAATAATGTAAATACGATTAAGATGTTTGGTTACGTGTAGCTACAACACACAAGAGAATAAACTTATGTTTTCACCCGTTTCTCATCCCTTGAGGCCCTTCATTTGTTTCAATCTACTGTTTTATCAAAAGAAGCCATAGTCTTGAATTTTTTTTTCTTTTTTGGGGGGTGCTGGGGATCAAACTCAGAGCACTCTCCCACTGAGCTAAATCCCCAACTCCTTGAAATTTTTTTTAAGAGAAGAAAAATGGTATGAGTAAATCAAAACACTGCTGTGACTTACCAAGAAAAGTGGAGTTATCTCTCTGTCCACCACGGAAGTGATGTTAATTTCCCCAGTCCGAGGATTAATGATGAACACGCCGTAGGGTGGTCGATCGATGCCTGCTCCTGAGATGCGGTAGGTGATTTTCTGGTTCACTTCGCAGTCTGAGCGAATCTGCAAGTGAAACAGTTAGGATCTGACCTCATTTGGAGGTTGATCATGAACTTCCGAG
Organism: Hystrix cristata; assembly: GCA_004026905.1. Taxonomy (NCBI): domain Eukaryota; kingdom Metazoa; phylum Chordata; class Mammalia; order Rodentia; family Hystricidae; genus Hystrix; species Hystrix cristata. The sequence goes on along the minus strand of PVJO010003232.1, from coordinate 81,319 downwards.
TGCAGCAGAATTAAAAGGGAAAGGAAATTGTAGCTGGACGGGCTCTGGTTTGAAATGTGGTATCACGACTTGGTCCCGTGTGACCCTGAAATCACTGTCCTTCTCCAAGCTTACGGTGGGCTAGCACCATCACACATACTTAGGCTTGTTGTGGGACTGTGTGAAGCTTGTGGGATTGTGTGTAGCGCCCTAGTCCAGTGTGTATGTGCATACACACATACACGTGTGAGGCCAGATTTGCTATTATTAACAACTCATTGCTCAGTTCTCTGATTTTGTTTGCATACAGTCTGACAGAAGAAATCAGAATCTTTAGTAATTTTTAAAATTTGTGTTACACTAGTAAACACCCTGCTTAAACTTGAGTTGGAGATTCAGCTAAAATGATAGAGATACTAAGAAAATCAGAAGAGAAATAGTGTTTAGAGATGGAAAAAATGAAAAATATCTAATGTATCGCTCTTCTGCCAAATACATAATATATAATACGTAATATCAGTATATATTAGTTGTATAATGTTGCAGTACCGGGGATTGAAACCAAGGCTTGCACAATGAGTTACCTGCTCAGCCTACGTATTTACTTCCTTATATTTTGAGGCAAGGTCTTATGAAGTTGCTAAATTGCCCAGGCTGAACCTCAGCCTGCACTCCTCTTACTTCAGCCTTCTAGAGCGATGGACTAGGCATGGGCCAGCATACTTGGCTTTTGCCAAATAGATTTTATGGCCAATAGTCTGCCATGTGGATTTTGTTTTAGTAGCTTTATATCTGTTGCTCACTTATATACTAAAGATGAGCATGTCTGGAAAGATATTAAGACTTGTCACCCAAACATCTATAATTAATTAAAGTCAGCTGGAAATACAATTTCAGTTAGCTCAGATCTAATCTAAAGATTTTTTTAATATATAGAAGAAAACTCTCCAAAATACAAATGAGAAAGGGATATGCAATGTAAGTGGGATAACATGAAAGTCTATCTATAAATTAAATGAACATAATACTTTAAAAGCATCTTTCCAATTTGAAAAGTTCTGAGAAAATGTAAGGCTCTTTTTTTCTCTTTGGGCGCTGGGGATCGAGCTCAGGGCCTTCCACTTGCTAGGCAGGCACTCTACCACTGAGCTAAATCCCCAGCCTCATGACACTCTTTTCTTGAGCTGAAGTTATGTCTATGACGTTATTGCAGATGTTGTCTCTATTTTTGCTGCACAGCTGCAAGGAAGGGATTTGTGGAGATCATTCTGCTCTTGGTTTCTATAGTGGCTCACAGCCAAGATGCCCAGAAAGAGCAAGTAAAACTGCTAACATGGTTCCCAAACTTCACAGATCAAGTCATTACACATTCTTGTTTTAACTTTCCTTCCTCACAGGCAGCTATTGTTTTTGTGAAGGCCTTTTCAGACCCTCCTAACTCTGGATGTAGAGACGGTGTGAACTTCTGACACTACTCTTACTTTCTTGAATTAATCAAGTGCAGTGGCAAGCCCTCGACTTCTTGAAGAGTTAGTCTTCAGATGACCATAAATTTCTTATAGCATATGCAGGCAATAATGAGAAGACTACAAACAAATAGCCAAAGCCCATTTGTACTGTAGACAAGGGCACTCTGCTCTGTGTCAGCCTCCAGCACACGAGACTCAAAAACCAACTTAGCAACACAAGCAAGTGACTACACTTCATCTTCCTACACACATATGGGACAGCGAGGGCTCCAAGTTCCTGGAATATTCCAGAGCTTTCCTGCTAGCAATGCATTTGGTATCAGCTCAGGATACCCTTGTGCAGTTTGTCCCTTACTCTGGCGATTGGATTCCTCTTTGAGTTGTCTTCTCCTTCCCGGCAGGCCGCAGCAAACTTGATCCACTCTCTCTTCTGTCTTCTGACAGTTTGCCATGTTGTAGTGCCATTTTCAATGTCTAATTCTTTCACCTTAAGCAAGGATAGTTCACATTTTTATAGTGTTAGAATACTTTTACTTAATACAGTTATTTATTTAACATCGTAAGGTGAGTCCAGAAGAAATAATTGGTGTTGAATTTGAGGAGCAAAGGAATTTTTTACCAAGTCACAATCCTGGATAAATATAGCTTGCCGAGCCCTGACTGCTACTTTATTGGAATCATCTGACTTCTAACTATAAGATTGTAGCCAAACAGATCTCATTAGCTCTGTGTGGTGTTTGCAACATGCAATAATTCGTAACACAAAGTAGCTTTTCTTCATTCCAGTTCTGTGTGTGAGTGCATCTCATCCTAAATATTAGCTGTAAACAGGGGAAAGAAGTTTTGTCTTTTGCTGATAAGGACAGTGCTGTGCATAAGCACCCAAGTGCATCACTGAAAAACTAGAAGAATATTGTTAATTAATTGATGGCACCGGCCACAATCCTATGGGCATCTTCATGGCTTCTTGATGTTGTGTATTTGTATGTGTACTTGCTATGCTTGTCCCTTTGTAGTTTTCTGTTATTGGTGATAGGTGCTTAAGAATTTTAAATTACTAAAGAGTTTCAAGATGCTACTACATGCATAAACATATGTGTATACATGCATATATACATATATATTTGAAAGTACTGATATCCTTATTGAGACGCAGATGATTATATGTTTGTTCAAGCTAAGGGTCTATTGAATTATGACTCTGGGGGAGGAATTTCCCTGTGAGTGGAGCTTGTTATTTCAGGAACCAATGTATCATTTATACCCCCCATTTTAATACACCTTCCTGAAATATACTGCTTATTTCCTGTTTTGTCACTGGAGATTAGAAATGTAATTTCATTTTCTCTAATGACTTGAGGTGATCATAATAAAAAATTCACTACCATAATAAAATGAAGCACCACCAGAGATACAGGAGAGTAGTCTTATTTCCTGAGTTCTATTCTAAAAGACAGCAGATTTCCTGTTTATTTAATTGTAATTGCATGTTTTAAATTTTTGCATCTTTCCCTCACTCATAGACCAGCTTCTTGTTGATATGTCTAAAAAAACTTCCATTTTAAAGTGTTTCTTTTCTTCTTTTATTTTGCTATAAGTTGGGAAACTTTTTTATTCTTTGGTGTTTTGAGACAGGGTCTCACTGTGTAGTTCCGGCTGGCCTTGAACTCACTAAGTGGTCCAAGCTGGCCTCAGATTCACTGTGATCCTCCTGCCTCAGCCTCCTAAGTACTAGGATTACAGATGGGCACCACTGCACTGGCTAGATTGGGAAACATTTAAATAAGCTATTAACAAAGCTTGGTGAGTGGGAGTTACCAACACACTGACCTGCCCAAGCTGTACCCTTAAAGTATAATAATTTGAGGACAGGTTTTACTACTAGTATTTCAGTTTGACATTCTTTCTCTTTAACTTTTACTTGGATGATTATATTTTCAAATATTCTAATTTTTGATATGTACAATAAAAGACAATTTTCTTCTGATTTTTAAGAAGAGAAAATAGTTTTATTATACATCACCTCAACGATAAATTCACTGTTTACTTCCAGCACCACCTGTTAGAGAAGGCACATTGTTAGCACACATTTACATAACTAAACGAAATGGTGTCATAAAAACGATGATTTTCTTTGATTAATTTGTTTCTCAGATACACATTTATTTAAAAATGCAAAATGGACATGAGTAATAGAAAGTGAATAATAAGGCCTTTTTGCCCTCAAAAGGCTTTGAAATTTTAATATTTTATTATTTATTAGTACATGTTTGCAGTACAGGATGATTATATTCTGTGTGATGCTTTTAAAGTTTTAGGGAAGATAAAAATGTGACTTTCCACAGCAAGGCGGGTTGGGACGCCTGCTTTAACTGAGGCAAGGGGTGGGCTGGATGGAAGGGAAAGCGAGGGACTCCAGCTGTCAATGTGGATTTCAGGAGGACCTCGCAGGAGAGCAGGGACCTCAAAGCGTACTGTGGGATGAAGCCGATTTGATAAGAGGACCGACAGAGAAGAACACTTCAGCTGGAGTAAAACAAGCGCACAGGTGTAAAGGTGCGAAGTTTCAGAGAAGGCTGTGGAACCCGTAAGTTAGACACAGTAGAGGTGCCGCGGGTGACAGGGTCGGGATAGATCGGGAAGTGCTTTAGATGCCGGGCTAGGGAGTTGAGACTTCACTGGATAGACACTGAGTGACAAGGTCACCGTCTTTGAAACACGTCATTCATACGAAGGGAAGATGACAAGAGAAAACGCTTGAAGTGGAGGCAGTGAAGAATTAGCAGCTGCTTAGGTGAGGTGGAGTGAGAACCTGAATGTTGGTGCTGAAGGGGCCTTGGAGCGGGGCAGAGAATGGAGATAGCAGCAAGGAACCGGTGTGACTCGCGGGCGAGGGGAAGAGCCGCGTGGCTCCAGGGGCTTAGGCTTGTTATTCTGGGACTAATAACAGAAACGAAAGTTAGCAGGAGTCTATGACTGCAGGGTGCTGATGGTTTAAATCTGTTCTATTTCTTGTCAGTATACTTCTAATATTTGGGATAGACAGAAAATTTGAAAAAGGGGAATTTCCCCAAACAGTACTATTTGAAGTCGAAGGAAATGAGGGCACCAAAGGAAACAGAACAAAGAAGGTAAGTGAAGCAAGCGCAGAACACAGTCTTGCGGGAGAACTCCCTTTGGTGGAAGGAATAGAAGGGAGAAAGCTAAACACAGAGAGCTCGGACAGGCTGAGATAATAGGTCAAAGGACCCTGTGTGGGTACCGAGCAGATTCTCAGAGTGGAGGACTGGTAAAGAAGCAGAGTTTAGGAATGAAAAGAGATTGGCTAGGAAAGGAGAAGATTGGAGAGAAAGTACTCAGAAAGGAGGCAGAATAGGTACAGGTCAGTGTTAAGAAGTTAGATGAAGAAAGAATATTTAATGGGTTATGAGTTATAGCAAGATCAAGAAGAATGGGGGTTGGGAAGGTCACGTGATCCTAAAGCTGCAGTCATTGCTAACTTTTGCAAGTGACACAACTCAGATTACAGAATCCAAGGAAGGAGTTATTGAGAAAGCTAAAATAGCAATCAAAGACCATATTTTTTAACAAATCAAAAGGTGAAAGAAATGTAAGCAATTGGATACAGTTCAAAAGGTTAGATGAAGGCGTATTTTTTAGAGTAGGAAATCATGACCGAATCTATAATCTATAGGGAGAGAGGAGGTTTGTGGAGAAAGTGGTAGAAGGGGAAAAGGGTGGGGCAAGGAAGTCAAGGAATAGTTAGAATTGAGATTGAGAGAAAGAATATTTCTTCCTCTGAGATGGAAAGTTAGTATACATGTTGGTCTATGATATATGTATGTTATGAAAATTATATATATCATATGAGAAAATATCTGATATTATGATACATTTAAAAATCAACAGAAGAATACAATGAAGGCAAAAAACTATTATGAGGTGGAATTGGAGTGAAATCACGCCCACCCCTATTCCACAGCCCTGTGCAGTCGTGAGTAGGACTGGGGAGGGACTGAAGAAAACTGTCAAAGGCCTCTGGGAGTCCTTGCTAGAAAAGGTGATGGAAGCCAAGTAAACGCCATGGAATCAGGTGACAAAGGTAGGCCCGCCCAGCATCCTTGAGTGAGGGAACGTTTGAGCCTAGAAAATAGAAACGGAAAATAACCAATTTTTCTTTTTTCACAGTGGATGAAGTTTGTGGATCAGTTGAGATGTGGAAGTAGGAACAGGATGAAAATAATCATGTAGGACTTCACTATCTGGAGATGGACACTTTTTTTTTTCAGATTTTTTTCCTTTCATAAACTTATTTACACAAGATGTATGTGCGTGTGTGTGTGTGTGTGTGTGTGTGTGTGTGTGTGTGTATAAATATATATATATATTTTAAGCCAGAAAGAAACTACGCATGCGATTTTGTGATTTGGTTTTTGTCCTCGTTGATATCACGGTAAAGCTCCATGTCGGTTAATTCACACAGACATGTTTTAGTGGTTGCCTCGCCCTCATTGCGTGCTGGTCTTTCATCCTGCTCCGGGGACCTAGACAGCTGAGACTCGCGCTGCGGTTGTTGCTGCGGATCGAGCTCTGCGGCTCTCAGGCTGGCTTCAGGGGACCGGAAGTGGGCCTCGGTGAGCTCCGGAAGTGGGCGCCTTTCTAAGGAGACTCTCCGTGTGTCCACCTTCGGTTTCGCGCTTGTCTCTCTTTTCTCTCCCTGCTGCTCTCCTTCTCTCTCCTCTTTGATACTCTCCCCACCTGTTCCTTTCTCCCTCCTTGACCCTGTCTCAGGCCTGATGGAGCCGCAGCAGCGTCACTAGGTTGCTTCCCCCACCCGCGTTGGTGAGTGTCAGCGGAGCGCGCAACCGCAGAGCTGTGAAGTACCCAGTAAGCTCAGTGGAAGTTGAAAGCAGTGAGAGCAGGTCCTAGCGGACTGTGGTCGTAACTGCACTGGCGACGGGGCAGGTAGCTTTTCCTGTGCAGAGGAGTACACTCTCACCCTGGTTTCTGCCTGCTCACAGTAGTCAATATCGTGTGGATGCAGTATTGAGACTCCAGCTGAGAAGGGACAGAAGTCACTATCCTACTGATTAGTTTATTCACTCAACATCTAAAGCCTTTTGTGAATCACCTAATTTTTGACCAAATTGTTCTGAATTTGTTTGAATTTTGGGGTCATATATGTGCTCCTTGCTCTGGGAAGCTATTGTTTTCATTGATTCTCCTAATTTTATCTTGTAGACTGTCTCCAAAAGCTTTTGCTCATGAAGCTTTAGGAGTTTTGCTGGAATTTCTTTCACTCTAATTTCTCCTTGAATTCGTAAATTCTGTTTCAATTGATGAATCAATGTATTGGTTTAGCTTTACAATTACAAAAAGCAGCACACTTGAGTGAACAACATGAAAAAAATATGGAAAATTTGATGCATTGTATTTAGATATAGAAAGTAGAACTGTGTTGAAAATGTAACGAGGAGATGGAGTTTTAAAATAGCAACTTGTGAATAAATATCGCTTACTAGCATTAAAAAAGTCTCAGCATCAATTCATCTTTGGCTTGTGTTTCAATTGTAAGTGTAATACTAAAAGAACTTGTTCATATTTATAGATGATATTGGAGGATTTTTTTCTTATCAGAGTCTTTAAGATTTTCTAACTTGTTCTGAACTATGTGACCTCAGTCTACAGAGCAGTCTTTCCTTAAAAATATGATTTTTAAAATTACTTAAGAGCTGATTATTATGTCCTTTTTTAATTTTGTTGAAAACAAATAATTGAAAGCAAAAAGATTTTAGAGCTCGAGAGTCAGTTCTCTTTCTCCATACTGATAGCATAGTTTGAATTATCTCAACATCATATTTTGAATTATCTCTTATTTTAATGTGCCAGATAATTTTACAGTCAATTGCAGTGTAATTTAGTAATATTTGCCATGGGCAAGAGGCATGAATTTTTTTTTAAAAGAGAGATTTAGCACAGGAGAATCAGTATGGTGCAAGGGTGTGCCCAGGTAGGCTGAGTTAAGGAAAGAATACCTATCATTGTCTCTGTCTGCCTGTCTATCTATGTATCATCTATCTATCCTCTGTCAGGACCTGAGGATCTAGAAAATGATTCCCTTAAAATTCTGTGTCCATTTACACCCTTTGACATGCTCTTGCATTTCAGTGACATGCATGCACCAATTGACCGTTGTAGGGTAGTAATTAAGCAGTTATAAGTTTCTCAAATTAGTATAGACTTAAAGATAAATAATTTCTATTCCACAGAGGAGGTTTAGGCTTAAATTACCAGTAGGTGTCATTAAAAACAATGTGTTTAAGTGGCAAATTCCTTAGACCTGGAGGCAGAAGAGTCCAGCCTGGGTCTGGGTTCTGTCCTTCACCGGCAGTGTGCCCTTGGACACATTCCCCAGCCTCCTCCCACTTACCAAATAGAAGCACAGTGTGAAGGGGGGTGGTGCAGCAGATGCTTGGCACGTCTGTGACAGGGAGGGAAAGGGAAAGAAGTTTCCTCCTGCTTTGGGGGATGTATTTGTAGTGCCGCCTGTCATATAAAACCACTGATCAATTGTTTTTAAAGACTTAAAATTAGCCACATAAACCAGACTTGTTTTTAGTTCAAAGAGATGAGAAAGTGTTTTGAGTTCCTTTGACCAGGCTCTTGTTCTGACTACAGAGCCCATTTCAACTGAAATCTAAGAACTATCCAAATTATCCCTAAGAATCCTTGACTACAACCTCCTTTACATCCTTTCACTGGCTCTGGGGTTTTCTTTTCAGGCTAGTGCAGTTGCAGTGCTGGATCCCAGGGACAGGCCATCATTTAGCCTTTTGAGAGGCTTGTGTTGTGGCTGGTGGAGGTCTGCGTGGTACACTTCTGTATCGCTGCTCCCTACTCAGCTGGCTTTCCTGCTGAGGGCAATACAGCCAAGCCCCCAAGACCTGTCAGGGTATGTGCAGGTCTGCCTGAAGGAAGCCAGCTGGTTTTATGCATGAGCCCTTAGAAATAAATCCTGAGCCCTATCGGTGGGCTTCTCCCTCTCCAGGAGACATCTGTGAATGAGTGGTTTGGAGGAAACGTGAAATGACTTCACCTTGCCGAACTGTATGAAGCAGCATAACTTCAGGAATCCCAAACTGTACAGAATAGTTACAGGGTCTTGGACAGCTATGGTGGAAATCCTTTGCCTGTGAAAGTCACACTTTCTGAGCGTACGTGGGTCGGACATTGTTCTCTAATGTGGCCCGGCCCGAAAGCCTTGCTAAAAGGCGCCCACTCAGCGTGGAGCTGGATGAACCAGTCAGAGGGCAGAATACAAGAAAAGGGAGTTAGAGGCACCTGCTGCTCATGAAGAAAACGATCTGGACAGCTATGTGCTAACCTGCGTGCGCAGTGTCTGTGGAGCTCCTTCACAAGAGAGTATTTTGTCTTTGCTTTTTCTCTGGGAGTCCTTGGAATAAATTGCCTTAACAGAAGAAATCTGAACAGAACTTTTTTGGGCTTTGTGAAAAGAAAATAAATATATGTGTCTGTGCTAATTTATGGAAATAGAACAGTAGGACTTAGTTTGTGTACAGATAGGGCTACGTGCTAAAAGAGGGATAAGCAGATAAAGGAAAAAAGATACTGGATGTTTTAGACATTATAAAAGAAGCAAATATAGGATGGTTGTGGGCCCCAAGTGGGAAGGGAGTCAGTTCCTGTACATTGGAAATGTTCTTGTGCCTTTGGACTCAAATCTGGACTGTCTCACTTGTGGGTTGTCCAACACATATATCCCCTGAATATTTTTTAAAAGTTTGTTAAATGGGGATACTTCTATTTACCTCCCTGGATTTTTGTTGATATGTTGAAATAAATTTAACTGTAAAATGTTTCATTAGTATAAGTTGGTAGAGGGGTAATGCCACAGACTTTACTCCAGATAACCAATCCTCCTTGTCTCAGCTTAAAGTACTCATGTTCATTAACCATATTAATGTTATATACAGCACATAGGTGGGAAGTGTGGAAATGACTTGACAAGAAATGTAAGTTAGGAACTAACTCCATCATTAGGAAAGTAGTACAGGTAAAAAAATGTGACAGGCAAAATTTTCTGTATGCAAGACAAGTTCTGAGTTACAGTATTTATAATGCCACAGTGAATAAGAGAATGTACATGTCCAACTCTTAGCAAATTGCAGAACATTTTCTAGGCTTTGTTTTATCTCCTAATACTTGCTACTTAAGAATATGATGATTTATATAAGGTGTGTGGAATCTAAGTTGTTCCCTGGGCTCAGTGCAGTATTAGCAGACACATTAATACCTCACATGCTGAGTATACTTGGTAGCTACTGAACAAAGCCATTTTTCATTTCTCTGACTGACTTTTTTGAAGTCAGTTTTAAAGTCACTTGCACACCCAAGACCAACTTATTAATAAGCAGTTATCTCTTGAATAATGCTTATAAAATTATTCAGTAAAATAGTTGTCATCATCCTAGGGATATAGGAGGGATGCCAAGTTCAAGCCTAATGATACCACTTTTGTTTATAATTGAAGGTGTATCAAGTAATGGCACTTGAGTTTGCAAGCCATGTAATTTTCTGTGTAGAAAGGAAGGGCAAACATTTCTCATGCAAGTCATATTTGAGGCCTTCACTCTTGTCACTCTTGTCACACACCCTGTCATCAGAACTGCTCTACGTGAGTGAGTGAGGAACTCCAACATGGCTCAGGAGGAAGCGTCACCACACCTCGGTCAGGGGTTTCCCTGCTCAGCGAGACGCTCCCCCTTGGGGCTGTCAGCACCAGCAAGGAAACATCAGACCCGGCTTTTCAAATCCTCTTAAAAAAGAGGAATGTCTTTAAAAAGCTGTCCTAAGGGCTACGAAATATTTTTAGAGCAGGATTTTTATCCTGTGGTTCTGTAGGTTGATATGATGGAACAAACTATACTAAAGTTATAGTTTATGGTATAGTAATAATGCTAGCTGTCTCTGGGGATAGAAATCTTCTTTCTAGATGAAGCTTCTGCCATGGGCTCTATAGGAATTTGAAAGCAAAAATATACATTTGTCCATTTGGCTTAAAGCATTTTGCATATATTTATTACATACCTACATAGAAATATGTATCATAAAAGATATTAACATGTATTTATATAAAAATTCCAAATATAAATACACTTTTGTCTACTTGGCTTAAAGCATTTTATATAGATTTATATATTTATAAATATGTATTATACATTTTATATTTACATAAGATTAAAGATATATGTATATGTGCTGCCGAAGCGAGCACAAGATTAAAGATATATGTAAACTGCTTGGTCGCTTATGTATATATATTAAAAAGTACAGTGGTAGCTCAGTTAATGAACTCAATTCTCTCCGTGATTCTGATCACAAATCAAACCGGAGGAGAACTGAATCAAATTTCCCCATGAGGTCAGCATTGAACCTAACCACTGAATTTGATTTGGTTTTCATCGAACTCAGTTTGTGACCAGAATCAAGTTCACGGACTGAGGTATCACTGTAATAGAGATAGGAGTTGCTTCCATGTAACCTTTGGTGTGGGGAAGACATCAGTAGTTTGTGTAATAAGCAGCACTACAACCAATCATTATATCTAGTATATTATGTTTAGTAGAAATAAAAAACAAATCAGATAGTGTGCCCCCCATCATTGTATTTCTGGAAATTTGCCTGCTGGTATAAACAAAACCACTTATTAGTTGTATGTATCTGAATAATGTTGTTTTGTGTAAGAACTAACTTGAGAAGAGACTAGGTTACTTCTAAATACATTTTAAACTTATTTTTAAGTTGTGATGTCTGTTTTCAACTTAAAGTGAGATAGTATCTATGCGCTTAACCCCCTTTTTTACTTTCCAAATCAGAGCATTTCATTGGAGTTTTATATCTCCTGTGTAGCATGAATCTTCACTGTGGTGGGCAAAGCTTCGTATCCGATCGGTGGCTTTTTAGTGATCTTACTAACTTGATAAGATATAGGTCTCATTAAGCTAATAACTGTTCTGTTGCCAGTAATTCTTCCCCCATAAAATGTATACAACCCATAGCATCACCTAAATTTTTAGATTCTCCAGGCAAATTTATCCAGACGATATCCAGGAGCGAGACATGAACTTCCTTTACGCGATTATTCAGAAGTGATAATTAGAAAATTGCAGAGTTTCTACAGTGGAGGAAACTGAGTGACATTGAGTCTAATCATGAATTCTCCATGGGGTACAACAACGCCCCGAGGAGCTGAGTGCTTTCGCCGAAGTTACACAGCCACTTCCAAGGGGAGCTGTGACTCAAGCCTGAGAATCGGAGTCTTGGCTCGGTGTTGATGATACCTCCCTTCCCCATCCGGTTTATAGCAGAAGAATGTGATGAACATACGGAAGAACATGCCAGGGGAATCGAGAAACAATGAAACACCCTGTAGAAACCTCGAGCTTTGGGTACCTTTTATTGGCTAACTCAGTCAAAACCTTGTTTAAAGTACTCTGTGGTTGACAGGTAGCTGACACAAAGTACCTGTGAGTCTCTGAGAGGTCACCACACCCTCATTAGTGTAAGCGGCAGTGATGCCCCAGAGAGTCTTTGATTTAGCTGATGAAAAAGGGGCAGAGTTCAAGTGCAGGAAATTAAAGACCAGTCGGCATGCTTACTTTCTTGTAATGTTTACAACAGCAAATTGATTCTCCTTAAACCTTTCTCGCATTTGTCTCAATCTTGAAATATACTGGAAGTCTCTACTTCCTGGATATTATTAATTACTATTTTAGTTCTAGATAGTATTAACTGATATCTTAAGGAATCTATTAGAAATGCATAAAAATTCATGTCTAGCAAAATTACCATGAAATATCAGAAAGATATACTTTAGTATCAAGGAGAAGTGGGAAAGAACTAAATATCGAAACCACTAAAATTTGCAGCAAAAATACATACTACTAGCAGGAGAGCTTGAGAACCTTCAGAAGCACCCTTTCAAGATCAAGGAGAAGACAAATTAACTCTTTAATTAAATAATATTATCATAAAACATGCCTATGCAGAACACAACGGGAGGTAAAATTCACTGCTTATAAGTTGCTTCTAAAGTAACAATGCATGCCGTTTTCTTTGCAGAAAAAATAAAAAGGTTTATCTGAATAAAACAGAGCTACAGTACAGGAGAAGTGTACCAAGAAGTATACACAGGTACTTATTAGTTCTATTAAGGTCAAGTCTTTGTCTTTTCTACCTTTTTCTTTAGGAAATTTATAATTTAGTAAGTAAATGATCATCATTACAATGGGACATGACATTTCTTTTTAATATTTTTTCATTTAAATATAAAGTTAAAAAATGGACTTATTTAATAATCTAGCTCTTAAACTTGGAGAAAACTTGAGCCATGTGTGGTTTGCTGCGTGGGGCTCCCACGCTGCTTTTGAAGTTTGTAACCACTTAAACTCCAGCAGAATGATGCTCACTGTACCGACCGGTCAGTGGTGTGGACCCAGCTCTCCCAGCCCAGCCTGCTGTCTTTCAAAACTGATGTTCATATGAGTTGGCGTAGCGCCACTTGCTTGAGGACAGCATGGGCATCGTTTTCCAGTCTTAAGTTGTAACATTCCTGAGACTACTCTGGGAGAATGGCATGCAGTGTTATTTGTCTTAATTTGCTTTGAAAAGAGTGTACAATTTCTTAATCTCCTTCTTTACCTTTTTAAAAATTTCACAGTCATTTTACCATCAGTGAACTTAGTCTAAGCTAATCTAACTAGCCATAATTAATTCTTTAAATAAACTTTTCCGACTGAATTTGCAATTGTTTGGTGAATTGATCAGCCTCATCTTTATCACTCTGTAGACCTGGAATGGGAAGCTGCCACCCTGCCCCTTTCAAAGGCAGAAACTTTTTATGCATGGTATTGCATTTACACTTGTCCACTGCAAAGTTGAAAGAAAATAATATAAATCCAAAATGCCATGTTTGCTTTAAAGGAATATATTATTTATATTTTTTTTTCCTGGACTCTAGGAATGTTTTAATAATACAACTTAAGTATTTCATAATTAGATGCAATATAATTTTGATATAGCTGACATTGCTCTACCTTGAAAGAAACTCACAGGGAAATAACTGTTTAAAAATGGGTTCGAAAACTTGCCTTCAAATTTCAAATCCATTTGCACTGGGAATTTTCACAGCAATCTGTCTGATGTCAGTATAAAAATGAAGGAAATAGAATTTTATTTCCAGTTATGAACTTTAGAATTGTCCTAGCATTTAATCTGAATTAGGCTGTCTCTCTGAGGCCATTTAAGTCTAATTTAACTAGATTCTTACTTGGCTTGTCTATGTTATTGGGTCCCTCGAGGCGCCTAGGATCCTTTGAAATCAGCAGTGACTGAACTCCTAGATAACTTTTTGCAGAAAGAGGATTAAAAATGGAACAAATCCCACACAGACAGCCTGACAGCGGACAGAAGAGTCAGACCACAAGGCTGCGTTTCCTCCCCGAGCCTTTGCATTCTACTTACCATTAGGATGATGACAAGGCAAACGTTTCTGAAAAGGAGCCAATCCATTGCTTTGGGGGTCTCTTGCACACGAATGCCAGGGAGATTCAATTTTAGTCCTGGTCTTCTTGGCCTTGAATTAGGCTCTGCAGGAAGATATGCTTGGAGATGCCCTTTTAGGAGGGCATCGGTGGTGACTGTGGAGCTCGCTGGACTGAGGGTTGAAGATATTCTCTAATGACTCTGTTTCCCCACCCCAAGCTCCTGGGCTCGTCTGGAAGGCTGGCATTGTTTGGGCGCTGGGTAAGAACTTAGACACACCTTCATTCTTATTGCAATGAAACCCTTTGTTGGACACCAAAGAAAAATCTTACAGAGTGAGGGCAAGATTTACAGGGAAGATACCCAATGAATAATAAATTACTCACAACATGAAAAATAATTAAAATGCTAGGGCCTATCATCATGCTGAATAAAATTAGAAGGCTACTTCTTACTGCCAACACTGTAAAAGCAAAATTACATATATTGACAGCACATGCACACACACACACGTCCACTACAGGATCCACCTCGGGGAATGACACTTTTAGCGAAGGGCATCTTGAAAATGTAGCAGACCGAAAGCATGGTACATTGAGAACAGAATAATGAAACTTTCTTAATTTAACTAACTCCTACTTCCCTCCTCAAAAAGATCTATGGTTGAACTGCACTCTGAATTTTAAAGATGTTCTGGAATAACACGGTTAAGTTGAAAAAAGCTCCAATTTAACTAGTACTAGTGTGTTTATTTCCAAATTTGGTACCTTTCACCTGATTATACCATTGCACCGCTGTGATTATATTTATGGAATTGTTTTAAAGTAACAATAGAGTTTCTGAACACCTCATGGCATTTCCAGTGATTAACAAAATCTATAACATGAATGAGGAAAGCATTTTTAACTGCCACAAATGTTTACTAAGAAGCTGAAACTGGAAACTTGAAAATTGTAGAAAAAATAAAAGCCAGCACAGGATCTGGATATTTTTGATATACTTTTCCTTTTTTAATTTCTCTTTTCCCCATTGTTAGTATGAGTTTTAAATGGGGTGTAAAATCTCCTCATGAAAAAATTGCAGGTTGGCAGTAGCGTCAACAAACATTAAAAGAAAATGCAGTTAAATGTTCTCTAATTGCTAATCCAGGTCGGTTGGAGAATTTCAAAGGGAGACTGCTTCTTCATTCCCCATCACTGTAATTCAGAAATGAGGTGGACTCTGGTAATGGAATGTATGCTAAGTAGCTCTTGGTCTCTTGAGAAACTTAGTTTGACATTTTTGGAGGCAAAGGAAAGAAACTAGACAATAGAGGGCTGGCATTGTACCCTGAAGTGAAGAAAAATGAATTATATGTTGGGGTATTTATGAGAAAGAGAGAAGGAAATTGTATTTAAGCACAATGGAACAAAATGGTTCGTACAATGAGGCAGTATGTGAACGTAAGTATCTAAGACAAATCTTACATTTGAAAGTATCTGCTCCATTAAGAAAATATATCAGGTGACCAGATAAAGCACATGGTTGCTATTACTTTTTGACATTTCTTCAGGTAGTCCTCAAGGTTATTTGAAGTAGTAGGGGTAACCCAGAATGAATTTTAAAGAAAGGATTTCTAGTCAGAGCCCTAACTGCAGTATCTCAACAAATGTCTCTGGAAAACACAAGAAGTTGACCTGAGATTGGCAGTAATTTGTAATTAATTTCAGTGTATTTCAATAGTAGAGCTAGTACTTGGGTTGACACTGCATTTGGGGGCAGATTATCTAGAATGCTAATGCAACCTACACTTGCTGAGGGAATTATTAACTTATTATCCATTGTATGCTACTTCTTTAAAACTAAACACTTCTGAAAAGTTGTGCTTGAGTAAATAATTATTTGAACAACTTATTTTGTATCAGCTTTATATCCAACTAAGCTTTCATCATTTTTTATTTTCATGATTTTTTTTTTTGGCCCCAAATTTGAAATGTGACGGTTGTATTTACCATTGAAAAAATTTTTTTACATCCGTGTCCAACCAGCATTCAGTTATTTCTGCTTATAATTTGTACCCTCTGTCATAGTGCTGGTGTACTGTGGGCTCTAGGGACACAGAGGGGCCTTCCTCTTGCTCCTCAGTGTGTGGGAAGCTTATGATAACTGAGACCATTTTTAAGAGACAGAGTAAAGTGGTTTCTTCCAATCCAGTTTACCAAGACCTATTCGTTGGCTGGATTCTTACTGTGGGCCTTTAAAAAATTTATCATACAGAGTACTTGATTTATTTGGGAGTGAAGAATGACAGTGAGAATTTGATTGCATTGGCAAGTGGGGCTATTCCTTGGCTAACAGCTTAGTATATATGTCTATCCCTAGAGACATACCACAAAAAGATGTGCACATGTTTTGCATTTTATGGAAATTTAGTGTGCAATTGAATCATAGAAACTCAAGAGAAGGATATAAATTGTCACAAATAGTGGGCTTCTAAGGTTAATAAGATATGGCTGGCGCCTCCTTTTTAGAAACTAGTCAGTTCTTTGTGGCCAATGTATATAAAATCTTTTTGGTGTGTGTTTCAAAACTGGAATCTGAGAGGATGGTGGAACATATATAGATGCTTATTTCCTTTCCAGTACTCTACTGTGGGGTCACCAGCCAAAAATAATATAGGAGAACTTTGCTTGCTATGGAAATCACTGTAGCATAGCAGAGAATGGGAAAAACCAACAGAAATGCTTTAGTGGATTTAGGATGATACACAATGGATCAGTCAGAGGGTTAGAAGTAACTTGGAGATCAGGGAGAAGTCAATATCTGTCATCATAGTTTTCTCTCTGCAATGACTTCCAAGAAATTATTGTAGGCTCAGATGCGGCATATGATACGTATTATATTAATTAATATATACCATTTAGAAATTGATCATTGTTTAGCCACCTAAAATGTATTTTCGTTTTATTTCAAGTAATATTGAATTAGAATAATTTTATTTTTCTAAAAGAATTAATGAAACAAGTTTAGATCACTATGTAGCATTGCTTTTCACAGAAGAAAACAAAATTCTTCTCCCATCCTCTGTCTAATGGAGGTATTTTACAAAGGTTTCCATCCTCATTTTCACTATGAGTAGCTGATTTTTACCGAAAAATAGTATTTTCTACCTTTAGGAATGCTATTCATAAGATAACTTTAAAAAGAAAACAGCAAGCAACAGAAATGAGTACTAGATCACTTAGTTGTAGTCTTCCATTTGTAACTCCTGATTTCAATGGAATTCCAGAATTTGAATCTGGAAGTTATTGTCATGAACAGTGTATTAGACCATTTTCTGTTACTGTAACAAAATATCAGAGGCAGGTAATATAGAAAGAGATCTATTTGGCTCACACTTTGGTTAGCTGGAAGTCCAGGATCAGCTGACCCCATCAGTGTGGCTTGAGATGAGGACCTTGGCTATATCACAGCATGGCAGATGGTGTCATGGCAGAGCACATAGAGAGAGAGAGCAGCCACATGGCAACATAGGAAGCAAACAAGATTCAGCGGCCACCCTGCTCTTTCTATAACAGCTCTCTGCCTTGAAAACCAATCAGGGTAACTCAAAAAATACATTAACGCCTTCTGTGGATGAAGTCTCCAGTGACCTCTCCATCTTTCACTATGTCACACCTCTTAAAGGTTCCTCCACCTATCCCACCACACTGGGGCCACACTTCTGGCACATCACCTTCTGGATGCCACGGTCAAATAATATCCAATCCACAGCAAGCTGATTTTAAAAATTCTGTAACAACTAAGAACTGATCACGGGCTAGCCCACCACCTAATTGGTACTTGTTCTCCCAGAGAGCTGTGGGCTTGATCTTAAAGTACAGTCCCCAACAAGAAAGCTTGCTCAGGATTCTGAGCTTGAGGAGATAAAGCGCAGCTACTTCTGTTTCTCTCGAGCACTTCCAGTCACTCTGGAAGCACAGCAGGAAATATTAGTACCTAAAGATACCATGTAGAGATTGCATAATCCAATCTCTCTTCCTTCTCTTTTATTCCAACAGTTGCCCAGAAAGGCCAAAGGGGGGCAAGAATTCCATCTCTTGCTTCACTGTCAGTTTATATAAATACCAAGCTCTATTCCAGTATTGGCTACAATGTGAAGGCAAAATAGTTGATGAGTGAATGTTATTAGTTAAAAAAATTTACCATATTTTAAACTTTGCTAAACTATTGAGCTTAGTGACTGTTTATAAGAGCATCCTCATATAAGAGAATTTATTTCAGTTAATTCTTTACATTATTCATGTTCCATAGCAAACCAGTGGCATTTCATTTGCTCAGGTAAAACCGTAGCTTGAACTTCAGGGTTGTGCCGCATATTTAATTACTGTTCTTTTGCTACTGTAATAGTGTCCAAAATAGCAGGATATTTTCATTCCACACATCACACCCATCTAGAACACAGTGAGAAACTGTAACTTCTGTATTTTTCAAAGTAATTCCACTACTAATTCATTATGTGCCAGTACACATTCTCTTCGAAAAAAGAAATGTAATCTAAATAGGCAAAGATTTTATAGAAGTTTCAGGGTAAAGTTTTCCATCAAATTTTCATGGTATAGGCCTCGTAGTAGATGTTACTTAAGTATTAAGGGCAGCTGTAGCTCCTAAAAGCATGTGTTAGGGGAAAGAAAATGTAAAAACATTTATGGTCCTAAACTATGTTTGTCAAATGTAGTGCAGTAGTTTCTAAAGCTGACACAAACAGAAGGGTTCTCATTAGCCCAGGCCCAGGGGGATGGCCAAAAGGTAAACAGGCTTGCCTTAGTTTTGACCTAGAGTGGTTGCTGTGAATACATGTCTGATGGTTCATCTACAGCACTAAAGATAAGCATCCTGTCCTTCATTAAAGCCAATTTATGTATGAGAGCAAGGGGGCAGCCAGCCGGGTTATTTAGTGGGCACTCAAAATCATAGAGATTAAATGTCAGTTTCCTAAAGAGTTAATATCATAGTGTACACCCTAAAATCATACTTGCACACTAACAGAGGTTTCTGGTTGATTCTGTCTGTGACATCACGTCATTGGTGTGGGATGTCTTCCAAATACGTAGAGACTGAGTAGTATGACTAACTTCAAGCCTGGTATTAATTAAAGTGTACTACTTACATACTTATTACATACTCTCTGCACACTTATTCTGCAAACTGTCATCTTAGTCTGCCTCCTGACTCCTAATTGTGACGGTGGCACCCCATCACAGTGTGAGGAGTGCTTAAGTATTGCTCTGGCTCCTTCGAGGATGCTGGCAATGCCCTCTTGGGCAGAGTGGTACAGTGTATATGATTCACCTTTGATGCTGTTAGTCATGCATGTGAGCAACTCAGATACAGGACGGCATCGCAAGTTGTTGGGGAAGAAGCCTTATTAGAAGGTCAAAAGGTAGGCAGTGCTTTTTGAAATGTATTTATTGGGCCAGTATGTAGAAAATAGAGATTTCTTGGCCCCAGATTTACTGACGCAGAATTTCTGGGGATGAGACCAAGAATTATCTATTCTTAGTACCTTCTCTAGGTTATTCTGGGATTTCAGGACAAAGTTCAGAACTATTGAGTCAAGGTGATTTCCTGGTCTTGTGAGTGGCCCAGGAAGAAATGGGGATTTCTAACATAAGAAATACACATTTCTTTTTTCTTTCTTTCTTTTTTTTTTTATATAGAGATTTCTTACACCAGGTAAATGAGGGCATTTTTCTAATGGAAGGTTAGTATCGTTTGGGGGGGGGGGTAGAAGAGAGGTATTGGCCCTTACATTTCTTTCCTTGTGAAGTGTTTACTTTCTTGTTCCTTTTTTGCCTTGTATCACTGATGTCTTTACTATTAATTTATAAGCAAGTGTATACACTTAATTAGAGAAAATGAAGGGGACATCTTCAGGGAGTTTGTCTCTCAGCCTTCCCTCCCTGGTTACTCAGTGGTGTGGAACTGCATTCCCAGATGACCTTTTTTTCTGATAATTTTATAGTTTTCTTACATCTGTAAATTCTGAAGGATTGTGCTACTTTTAGAGAAATCTCTACTCTTGTTTTATTGTGTCTGGCCTCCTGAAGCAACAGAACTTTATTTCTCAAAGTTCCGAGGCTGAGAAGTCCCGGATGAAGGCTCCGGCAGATTCAGCGTCCGGTGAGGGCCCATTCTCGGCTATGTAGAAGGCATCTTCTTGCTGTGTGCTCTCGTAGAGGAAGGGGGATGGAGCTCCTCTAGGCCTGGTTCATCAAACCCTAATTATTAGGTTCTGCCCTATGACCTAATCGTCCCTAAAATACCTACCTTTTAATATCATCATCTTGGGTTATATGTTATATTTTTGGGGGGTGGGAAGTACAAGTATCCAGACAATAGCAACGCTGAAATAGATCTGGAGAAATACTTACTAGCTCTAGACCTTTCTAGTTTGGATACAACTTTATCAGATTTAACAGATGTTCTTTGTGTTATATGTGTTTGTGCTGAGGGCTTGGTTATCATTTTAAAATTCTTTTGGAAGATGGTTTATTTTCTATTCTTATTCTACTTCCCATTTTCATTTTCATCATATGGAGCCTAGTAGAGTAAAAATATTCAGTAGAGATTTACTGAAAATCTTCAGTATCTTCATTTTGACTATTTTCAGTTTTTATTGTTGTAGAAGTTACAAACTATTCTTATTTTTTCAGCTTATCCATAATTATAGCTTCTAGCTTGTCAATACTCACGCAATGATATTCCTCTTTGTAGTTAAGTATGCTATGCCAGTGTGGTGTACCAGAATGAAGACTTAGCTTGAACTCAAGTTCTGGGAGTTCCATTTAGCCAGTTTGTTTTATTGAGTAAATTAATTTAGTTCTCTAAATTACAATTTGTCTATTTCTCTTTCTGGATTTTGGGATATTAAAATTAGGTACATTTATATGAAGAAATTAAGATGTAAAAGAGTCTCTTTGACATTCTTCCTTTCAAAATTTCTTGAGTGTTTATATCTTTAATACACTTACTATTTATTAAAGCTTATGGATCTAAAGGCTTTTCCTGTATGTAATTTTTAATATTAGCCATTAAATATGGTTTTTCTTTCTTGTTTGCTACTGTAGTTCATAACACCCAATTCCTGACAATTTTCTACCAGTATTTGAAATTTTATTCTCTTTCATTGTCTTAATCTGTAATGACTTTTGGCTGTAATGGCTTTTTAAAGACATTATACATCTTTTAAAAATTTGGTTCATTTTCCTTTCTTCTCAAACAACCATGTCAGGAAGGCTTTTAGGCAGTTTTTGATAAGACCATTGCAAAAAGAGATCCAGCCAGAAGGCTCCTAGGCTTTGTGCAAGGAGGACAGAGCTCAACCAGTAAAGGGACTTATTAATACCTCACTTGAGTGGAGCTCCCCCACTGCCAGGTTCATATTCCAGTTTTCCAGGGGATCACATTTATTTTTGTTCTTAAGTAGAAAGTAAATTAGTTTTCTTAGTGATGATTTCTCAATAATGAAGCTTATAGAAGATGATGTATAAAGCAAGCTATTACTTTATTAATTTGCAGTGTGTAATAACTCTATGCATGGATGATGAGAGTAAAGTTCATGTTCAATCTGCAAAAGATGCCCTCTACTTGCCTGAACAATCAAGATAACTGTTCAAATATTATCTATTGGTTAGGAATAGAGAGCAAAGATGTTTGACACTTCAAAATACCCTTCATCTAAGATGCAGGAGTATGTATCAAAACAGTCTTACTTCACGAGAGGGAATAGTTTTATTTATTCTCCCAGTAAAGAGCATGTGGAAAGTTTCAGAACCTTTGCAGATATTTGATTTCATTGGTATATTTGATTTCATTGGTAATTGATTTCATTGGTTATCTACCTATCTATCTATCTATCTATCTATCTATCTATCTATCTATCTATAACAGATTTACTTATAAATCTCACCGAATATTGGGAGCATGCTTCTCTCAAATCTACCATTGCTACCATGACCTTATGTGAATAAAATCATGTTATTTTAGGACTTTTTTCCTTTTGGACTCTATTTTTCAAATATTTGGAAAATGTTTACTGATATTTGAAAACAAAATAGTTTTTCTCTAGCTTATATTACAGCTTTATGAAAACTAGTTAGGTCTAGATTTTCACACCTCTCATCTTTTCCTGAAACATATTTAAAACAAATGACCAAGACACATTTTTTGACTTAAGTTAAATCATTTTGTCACAGTTGGAGGACACCAAAAAAGAAATTCAGAAAAGGAAGTTTTATTTAGAATGGTGGAAATTTGAGAAACAATATAATGTAATGTAGGGGATCAGTTCCCATACAGACTGTCGGGGAGTGGGGACTTAGCTCAAGTGGTAGAGCGCTTGCCTAGCAAGCACAAGGCCCTGAGTTCAATCCCCAGGACCCTCCCCCCCACCAAAAAAAAAACAAAACCCATACAGACTGTCACTAGAAGGATAGATTTCAGAGCTACTGGAGTAATAATGGACTATATTTATTCATGTGTTCAACAAATAATGAATTTCTACCTGCTCCTGTGCTGACCCCTGTATATCACACATTAATTCAAATTTGTTATTTAATTGCTTGCAGATTCAACTCAAGGCACTATAATTTTGTTAATGCACCCTTTAAAATAAGCAAGGTATGTGAACATGTCCCAGAGACAACGGGAATTTGTGTGATGTTGTTAGCAAATGTTGGGTTTACAAAGATGATAACCTTAGTGAACTGATAGCATTTATTTCTGGTGGTAAATAGATATCAGAACCACCGTTTCAGGTCACTCCTGAAGTTGTATCAGTAAAGTCAAGCCTTGTATTATAGGAGAAAGATTATATGTTTAAACACTCTATGGGGAGGGAAGCATCTAATTAATGTAAATGATATAAAATCACGAAGGTAGCATTCAATGACAAGGAGGCCCTGAAGGCTTTCCTGTTTTGCACCGCTGGGCTTTGTTACCCCATCTATCCCTGCACTGACAGGTAGACCCCAAACTCATTCTTATTTATAGGGGAATATTCAAGGAAGTGGTGTCCGCTAGAAACTTCTGGCGTGCTCAGAGACTCCAGTGACTATTAGACCTTGATGAAGTCCCCTCCAAATTTTACTCTGTTTCAGTGTTCACCCACCCAAACAGTTCACGCCTACATTTCTTGCTTCCATGATGCCAAGACTACTCACATGTTCATCAGGCTCATGTAGTGACCGTCCTTGGAGGTGGCCTAGAGGATCAGCTGGTGGCAGCTGGCGCACTTGAGTACCCTCCCTTCCTGCTCCCCATTGTTTGGATGGCTTCACTGGGCTGGCTGCATGCTCCATGCGCTGGCTCCTCCCAGCGTGTTTCCCAGAAGCTCTGGGTTTCAGCTGCCTATTGTTATTATGGCTCTTTAGTATATGTTATTGGCTGTTTTCTCTTCTCTCTTTCTTTCCCCATTTTCTACCATTTTTTTTTAACTTCCTTCCAAAATCATCTTCAAATTTCATCTCTGGGTCTGCTTTGGAGTGAACCCAACATAAAACAGTGATCAAAATGAACCAAGAATTCCAGGTCTGCAATTTATTAAGCAGAAACACATGTATTTTGGAAAAGCTATCTATTAAGTTGAACAGAAAAAAAAAAATCCCCTTTCTCTCTCTCCCTCTTTCTCCTTCCCCTTTTCTTTTCTCTTTCCCTTTCTCCCTTCTTCCCCCCTTCTCTCTCTCTCTCTGTCTCTCTTTTTCTCCTCTGTCAGGAATTGAACAGCTGAACTCAGATTTTTCCCACTGAGCTACATCTCCAGCCCCCTTTTTTCATTTTGTATTTTGAGACAGGGTTTGGCTAAGTTGCCTAGGCTGGGTTTGAACTTGTGATCCTCTTGCCTCAAACTCCCAGAATACTGGAATGATAGGCATGTGTACCATGACCCACTGAAAGTATTTTCTTTTGAAAAAACTGCACCAAATTGCATTCTGGGTCACACTAGAGGTGAACTTTGGTGAAAATCAGAGCCTGATATTCTGAACAGTTTTGCCAAGTTGAGGAGACAGAATCTCTTTTGGGATTTGCCTAAGAGGTTAGGAAAGAAGGGATATGCGGGGGGACATAGGCACAGATAGACCAAGTTTACCAGCTTTCTTTGTCCAAGTAGGCAAAAGAAGTCTCCCATGGTCTGCAGGAATTTGTCTTATTTGAACTTAGTGACCAAGTACATGAATAGAAGATGGTATCGTTTTCAAACTTTTTGATCCATTTACTATTCTCTAGTTGGACTTACTGTGCTTGATTTTTAAAGGCAGTTTGTAATAAGATTAAAATGCAATCTGTTGCTCAGTGACCTTGTGTCCAGTTTCTTTCTGCCTGCTGCTCCGCTGACCTGTCTAGGATTTTTGTGTTGTCAGTCACCTGTTTCTCTGCAAGCTGTCACGGCCCAACCACTCACTTGGATTGTTGACATAGCCTTCTAGCCAACCTCTTCGATTCTGTGATTTCCTTCTGTGACAGCCAACACTGCAGGTACAGAGCTATTTTAAAAATACGAATCTGAGCAGAGCACTGTTCACCCCACACTCTCCGGTGGATCTACATCCTGCGCAGAGTAGCAGAGGCTTGTGGTGTCCTGCCAGGCAGACTCAGCCTCACGCCTGGTTCCTCTCAGACCTCCTCTGTCCTGCTCCCCTTCTGTCACTCTCCAGACCCACAGGCATCCTGGTTCTTTCTCGAAGACACCTTCTGTTGGAAGTGTCTGACGCCCGGAGAGGCATATGACTTGCTTAAATATGATTTTATAGGAAATAAAAAGAGTCATTTTAAAAGAAATAGAATGCTAGTATAGACAATTTTTTAAAAGTTAGAGTATGAAGAATAAAGTAGAAGCACAAAATAAAGGTAAGATGCTAAAAACACAAAAGTTTGAAGTATAATCTTTAAAAAAAAAAAACCCATCTGTCCATTTGAGCGAGGCTAACTAGCTGGCCACCTGAGCCCGGGCATTGCCATGAGGAACTTCCCAAGTGGCCTCCGCGGGAACGTGGGGAAAGAAGAAGTCAGGAGAAGGAGAATGAAAATATATTTTAACATCTTGAAAGAAAATAATGATCTTCTTAGTATGGAATGAAAATAATAAGTAGAGGTGAACTTCTAATTATTTCTTACAGTCTATAAACCTCCCCCACCTTATAATTCAAAAAAGATAATGGAGGCATATCAACCATTTTATTGCTGTAAACAAAACTGTTTGGAAATACAAACTGTCTTAAAACAGGCAACAGATGATGAAGCAAGGAACTGGCACCCAAATAGTCCAAAACCTTTTATATTGAAACTCGAAGGAAAGCATCTTGTTTTAAACATCACCAAAGATGAATATCAGAGTTTTAAAATACTTGGAAAATAGGCACAAAAGAAAAGTAAGTTAGACTAAGCACAGTTTGATCATAAAGTGTTTAGTAATTTAAATATAAATTGAAGAGAATGTAGAGAATTAAAAAATAAATTATTCATTCAGGCTTTGTCCTAACAAATTGAATAATCTGGAGCTGAAGACACATTTCATTTCGGGGGAACTATCTACCACCCGGACTGATATATTCTGGGGCAATAGACGGTGGGCCTTAAAAATGCCAGAAATTCCCATGAAAGTTTAAAATTATTAAATAGGCATGGGAAAGTGTGTCTAGTACTTTAAAAAGTTTATTTTGGTTTCAAACATATTTCCAAGATAGCCGTGGTCATTTTTGCCACTGATTATATCTTTACTCTTCCACAAAAGTCAAAGGGCGTCGTGAGTGTTACACCTTGGCTGAAAATCGAATTTTTTTTTATGAGTTCAGAAATAAATTGTGTAGCTAACAGCATCCACTTAATATAAAAATGTAATTTAAAAAAACATATAATTAAAATTTTGTCAGATTATATGGAATGAAAATCACAATGATAAAATCTTTATACATAAATGTAGAACAGATATCCAGATGAAGTTATATAAATAACCCTAAAAACATATTTTTCTGTAAATTTTTCAGTGCAAATACAGTTACACCAGGTCTCGTGCATAGAGGTGCGTAACAAGTAGCAGATATATCTGAAATTCAGTGTCAGATTAGGTCAAGATAGTATTTTCATTGATAATAAATGATATAGTATTTATGAGACATTAGTTTTTGCCCCTGAGAACTATCTCTTTAAAAAGTTAGATGTAATATTGTGGCTTGTTTGCAAACCATATATGCACAACGTTAAATTTCTATCCATTCTTCCTCTTGTTAAGAGCAATTTGACCTAAGATTTAACTTGCAGTATGGACCTAAATTATAGCTATTTATTTATAAAATGATTTCCATGACTTTTCTAGGTCTCCGGAATGATGCATATGAATTCAAGTGAAGCATCTGAAGACAGGAACAAATTTCTGCCCAAAGGCTGTTCATTGAAAACATGCCTTTAAATGAGTCTTAGAATGGTTGATGGCTTAAAAAAAAGTAATTTTAAAATATAGGATTAAATGGAACATCATTGTCCAATCCTGAAAAAATAACTTGACTTGAAAGTATCTTCCTAGAAAGATGGATGATTTACACTACCATTTAAAATTTGGATTTCCCATGATTTATTAACTAATGGATTTTAACAACAGCAGTTTTTAAAGACAGTCACGCTGTCCTTTGTTAAACAACCCCCAAAATATATCTGGAAGGTATCAGGTGTCTTAAGACATGATGATATATCTGGACAACACATAGGTTTTCTGTGGTCAAATATCATTCCCTTTAATTAAGTAATGTTAAAAATAATTACTATTTGTATTCTTTCAAATTCCTGGACCCAGGCATGAACAGGTATATTTCAGTAAATTGTCTTTTGACTTTATTTCTGGAAAAATATTTCCCATTCTTAACATAATCCCCTAAATGATAGAAAAAAAATAAAAGAAAGACTCCCTTTGAATGACTTTATTTACACCTCTGCAATTTGGCATAGTACAAATTATCAAAATTTTACATATTCTACAGAGTTAAAGTAAGATGCATAGTGTGGCTTTTATCATAACCTCATCTGCTATTATATAGAGCAAAATAGCTCTAGGCAAAGTAATACACTTCCAGGTCCCTTTGGCAAGTGTTGGACGTTGAATAATAATTCTTTGCTTTCATAATACCCTGGAAAATTTGAGTAGCTGCCTGTGAGAAAAATCTTTAAAGTACGTAATTCACAACTCCAGGGGGAAGAATTGTTTTCTAGTTTTACTTTGTTGTGTTCATTCTCAGTGAGCTTATATTAACAATGAATTTTAAAAAGACAGCAACGATAAAAGCCCAAACAACTCCTCTACTATGCAATGGTAAATTTACCTATTTCTTAGAATGTGTTGGCTCTTTTTAGAGATTTGTAATCAGGAAACATTGTATAGCAAATGTACAGAAGTAATACATCATAAATAGCACACCGCTATGTTTTGAAGCTAGAAAAATAAATCGTACTGTATTATTTGGGAATTATCTATACATCAGGACATTTATAAGCCAAGAATTTGTTGACAAATCAAATCAGGATTTTAAACTTTATGCTAGTGAAAAAAATTTAGTTAGGGAGTGAAACAGACTAAAGAAATGGATTTGTCTAGTACTATTTTATTCTTTCCAACACAATATCATCAACTCTGTAAAAGGTTCATGGTTGACCACTTCAAAGTGGCAGCAGAGGGTTGTTAGAAGAAAGTACTAAACTCAAAGCTAATAATTAGTTCGATATTGCTTTACTGAACAATTCTTTTCTAACTTTCCCCATTTAAAACCGTTTACATGTTCTAAAACCATTTTTTTAAAGATCCCCTTAAAAAATTCCCCCCATAGCTTAACCATGCTGCAAGCTTTTCCCCCACAGCTCAGCATAAGTAAATCATTCTAACTTCTGAGCTATGTAACAAAGAGCTGGAGATGAGTGAATAACACTTGCCAAAAACATCTGACAGTGTGTTGCAGTCTGGATCTGCTTAGCTGGGAGGTTATTTACTATGGTGATGACAACCATGTCACCTGTCAGTTGACTCAATCCAAGAAGTTTTCCCTTATTGTTAATTCACAACAACACTGGTGAAGAGAAAATTGAGTGTGATGGCCCATAACCTCACCAGTAAGCAATATTCTTCAAGATCACATCTCCCATTAGCCCCAAACTTGACTTTTGACTGAAGCCTCACCTTCAGGCTTGGGCTCAGACACTGCCAGTTTACCCTGAACAAATCTCGTTCTATGGCTAGTCTCCAGTGGGATCTTCCTCCTGGGAAACCTTTCCTAACCTGATGTTCATTTCCTCTCATGCAGTTAAGTACAGTCAAGGTAACAGAGCACAGTGGCTGTAGACTTGATTAGGAATCAGATTTTTGGATGCTTAACCCTGCTCTGAGTCTGGGCTTGGAGTTTTATTTACATGATCTGTGGAACCGGCAGGGCAAAATTTCAGCTGACATATGGCAATATATTACGTATTTAGTTATTTTTGAACACTGCCTGAGTTACATGGCAAGTTACAATTGAGCAAAGAAAATTGTGCCTATTGCCGTGTTAAGGGCAGCACTTTTACATGACCACATTTTATTTATTCCACACGCTGGCTATAAAGTACAGGTCACGTAGATACAAAGAAATCCTACAGGCCTTACTGGCATGAAGAAGTCATGCCTCAAGTTTTAGTTCACCGTCGTGAAGTCATTAATATTAACATAAGGAAACTGTTTACAAATGTACAGAGACTCTCTCCTCCATGGCTATGTTTCCGTTTATTTTTCTCATTGTGGTTTCTCACTGCAAAGTGGAGCTCTGAGCACCTGGCTGTGCATCGTAAGTTGCATTATTAGATTTTGGGTGGTGGGAATTTAATCTAAACTGTAGTCACCGTGAGCAAGGGCTCCAGGATATCGACTATTTGGTATATTGCACTGTACTGTACTTTGTGATTCGACTTCGGGTTGTGCTAGGGGAAGCAGATCCCAGGGTCTGGGTAAAGTGATGATCAGAGGAATTCCTCATGTGGCTGATGGTGGCTGTGCCCCCCATGCTGCCACTCAGGCCCCCGCCTCCACCCAGGCTGCTCAGCCCTATGCCACCACCACTTACTCCAGCTCCGCTCAGGCCACTGCCGCCTACACCACCACTTATCCCCGCTGTACCGCTAATTCCACTAATGCCAGCACCAGAGACAACCCGCTCTGTCACAATCACATTGTGGGCATTCGACAGATCGGGGTGCATACTTAGACTGCCCATCACACCAGAAGTTGGTTGGATTACTCTTTCTGTCACTACCACATTTGAAGACTCTATAGGAGTAGGGATAGTCAGAGAGGTAGGTAGACTTGAACCTGGCGCTATGACCCTTTCTGTCACTATAACATTTGACCCATCTCTCAAGTCAGGCATCTCTAACATTCCATGCAAATCAGCACCAGAGATTGGGCCCACCACCCTCTCGGTCACCACCACATTGGGCCCATGCAAGTTATCATGAAGGTGGACAGAGGGCTTCAGAGTGCCAGAAGTGGTGTAGGACTCGGTCACAGTGACGTTACCGTAGCCCAGAGGGTCGGGAATAGGCATAGGATGATGCACGCCCGGTCCCGAGGGATAGGTATTCTCAGAAATTACTGTGGTAGTGCCAACATGCTGGGAGACCAGAGGGGGTCCACTAGCAACGGGCCCTGTTGTCTGCTGAGGGTAGACTGGTTCAGTGCTCTGAGGAGGCCAAGAGGGATCAGGGTCTGGATAACATTCAGTTTCTTTTCCCAGGCTGATATCTGCTAACTTCTTAAATTTAGGCCCCAGGGTATCCAAGAAGCTTTCATCCAAGTCTTCACCAATGAAGCTACAGCAGCCCACAGAGCCAGCGGGAGAGCCTACACCTTCAATATCATATATGAGCAGACAGTCATTGGACGGGCGTCCTTCATCTTCATCTGCATAAGCATATGCTTTCTGAATTTGTAGAGGAAAGAGAAAATGGAATTATGAATACGTGCGTAATGATAACACAATAGTTTTTCCCATTATGTTTCCTTTTAGAGCATTACCAAAGAGGAATTCATGCAATAAAATTCTAATATCTACAAGAGATGCTTTGAAAATCACTTTGTAATTGCCTGAAAGAATTAGAAGTCATTTAAAGTGTAATTCTAATAATACATTTTGAGTTTTAAGATGTACTTAGATGGACTTTTTAAAAAATAGCACACTTTGAACATAAAATCACAAATAAAAAATTGCTAAGTTGGAAGGAGAATAAAAATAAAATTCTGGACATAAAAATCTGGACATGCAAAAAAGGAGGCACACAAAAATATGTAAAACCTTATAAGGGAGTACACAAAAATGTGTATTATTTTCAGTCTAAAAAAGTAGTTCCTAGATTACGGATTCATTCAGCATCGTATTTTCTTTCCTTCAGGTGGAATGAATGTGATGGTTCCATGAAGGTTTATTTTAATGTGACTTTTCCAACACAACAGGAAAAATTGACTCTGGATCTATGCCACTTTTGAATTCAAAACTGAAGGTGATTACAGGCAATTTTAAAGAATAGAATCTCTGTGAATTCTAGTTTGAAAACCCACAGATGTGCACTTTCATAATGCCTTTGCGGTTCATAGGGCTGCATTACAAACTTCCAGGCTATCAGACATCTTATAGTAAACCAACTTACGCTATTTAATTAAAAATATTATTCAACCCTTGTTATTGGGCAGATACTCTGTTAGGAATTAGGCTATGTGGCAATGAACAAAAGCAGATCAAATCATTCCCTGCAAGGGCTTATGTTTTAGTTGGGCAAGATAGAGAAAACATAGACATTTACATCTGGGAGTGGTAGATACAGAGTAAAGGAATAGTGATGGAAGCTGATGTTTTAGATAGGGAGGCGAGGGAAGGCATCTTGACAAAATGATGTTTGACTGGGAGATTGCAATGAAGTGAGAGAGGGTGAAGTAGATAGAGTGTTCCGGCTAATGGGGGGAAAGTGCAAAAGTTTCCAGGCAGAATTCTACTTCTCCTGACACAATATTCATAGAGAGGGACATGACTAGGAGGTGTTCCTGTGTATTTCAGCAACAAGTCTGATTATTTTGCATTGCTATTTGAAAGACTTCGACTAATGTTTTATTTAAAATTATCAGTCACCCTTTAAAATATCTAACCTGTGGATTACATTTTTTTTGCCTGCTTTTTTGAATGAAGAGGAATTGTCTTAGGCTTCATATAAATATATAATAGGGTTAACTATATAAATAACAAAACTTTTTTTCTAAAAATAGTTTTTATATGACATTAAAAAAAGAGACAAAATGGGCAGAATGGTAGACTGCAGGTTGGACACATCTGGTAGGGAAATTAGTGAAATATTTTGTGCCTGAACACAGAAGGACGGAAATGTATTTCTGTCGGCATCAGAGATGGAAATTGCTAAAGGTTGAGGACCTTGTGGCTTATAACCATGGTCAGCTGGATGGGACTAGTAAAGTTAATTTTTCTGCTGCTTCTCTAGGCTTCACGCTCGATCACCTGCAGCTTGTTTTAGAACTCTCTGGAAGTATATGATAAATGTTTTCTATTTGTCTGCTACTGAGGTGGGTACTCGCCATATAACATAGAGAATAAATGGATGAGACACTAAAAATGGTACGCATACAAGCTAGCAGATTTTAGCAATGGTAAGTTTTATCAGTTAAATAAATAAAGCACTACAAAATACAGATCAGTAAATTGGATGACAGCATCAATTGTAAAAACCTCAGAGAGGCAGAGATATTTGAACAGGGTCTTCAAAATGGGTAGGAGTTTATGAGAGAGAGGCTGGGGCAAAAAGCATCTGAGGAGGTTCTGCAGCTGCAAAGGCGCGGGGGGAATGTTCTGCTGTGAATAACCAAAGAGCTCGGCAAGCAGGGTGGATGGGAGGCAGTGGCTGGAGACGGGATCATCCATGAATAAACTGAACTGCCATGTTGAGGAATTTTGACCTCATGTTTGGACAAAATAGAGGCGGGAGCCATTGAGCATTTTTAAATGGGAGAGTAAGGTGCTCAGATCAGAGCTTTGGAAATAGTTCTCATCAGCAATCCGGATTGTTGGGCACAAAAGCTAGAAGCTGAGAGTCTGAGGTTCCTGCCAAAGCCCTGGTGGGAGTCATTAAAAGCTTAGAATCTGGTGCGTAGTGAGCGAGCAGACGGCTGGGAGCCTTACCTGGCAGAAGTAGCTTTCCATGAAATTCATATTCAGACCTCCTTCTCTACATTCCCGCATAGAGTTTCTTCTTAATGTTCCAGAATAGTCTTGGCATATCTCGGGTGCAGGTGATGTTTTAACTCCCTCCATTAGTTCAAATCCCGTCGTTCTTTCTCCTCCTCCCAGGTCTTGCATTTCTCTGGCACAGTAGTCGTTTGTATAAACACCTAAAAGTGTTTGATAACATTATATTTTCTCTAGTGTACTGTGAACTAAAAACTAACAACTTACTATAATATAGAGTTTCCTCATTCAGGTATGCATTTCTGAGCAAAGAAATAAAATGAAGATGATACATAAAGAAAAAAAGAGAGAACTATGATATTGAGCTCAAAATAATGCTATTAATCAATTTGTTAACTTGGTCGTTATCTGGTGAGAGCTTTTTATAGAGTGTGCCGGAGGAGGGAACTGCAGGAAGTCAACAAAAACTTATGTTCTAAAGAGTTTGATTTCACATTGGTGGAAGTTGGGGTGTAAAATACTCATTCGCAAGGTGAACAAGCAGCCTAACATAAACCCAAGGTGCTATTGGGCATAGAGGGCACCCAGAAGGTATAAGAACTATTGGCTTTCAGAGCTGAAGCCACACTGAGAGGAAGGTTTCCAGGGAGAGTCTTAGATTTGCACTTGGATGTGACAGGTGAGCAGAAGCTTGTTATAATAGTCATGGTAAGTGGGATAAGATGCTGGCTGGGACTGTAGAAGTGCCCCGGAAGGGAGCTCATTCACATTAGGACATGTGTCCTGTGGCTTTAATGTTCTAAAGATCTTGAGTTTGGGGACAGTGTATTTTTTACACTTCAATGACTCTGATGTCTTCTATGATGCTTTGCTCAGGATTTGTGCAAAGGTTTGTTAACTTAATGTGGGAATAATTGCATATACTGGTGGATCTGATGATTTGATAAGTCTTTTTTTTTTCTTTTAAGTTTATTTTATTTTAATGGTACATGTTAGATGTACTTAGTGATAACATTCATCAGAGGGCATTTGTA
Organism: Hystrix cristata; assembly: GCA_004026905.1. Lineage (NCBI taxonomy): Eukaryota > Metazoa > Chordata > Mammalia > Rodentia > Hystricidae > Hystrix > Hystrix cristata. Next base: position 48,040 of record PVJO010003232.1, on the reverse strand, counting down.
CCTGTACGTAATATATCTTATTGCTTCTTTTTTTCCCATTCCACTCCCCTCTCTTCACCCCCTCCTCCCTTCTTATTTGCAAAAGCTTTGTTTCCATTTTTTTCTTCCATTTCTTATTTCCCTTGTCCCTCTGTTCCTTTCCCCCTCCCCCTCCCTTGTTCCCTTTCCCTTTTGGACATTTTCTTCCCTTTCTGAATATAATACATTTTAGTCTTTATTTACACTTTCAGTTTCTGACATCAGAGAAACAATGCGGTATTTACACATGTGTGTCTGATTTATTTCACCTAGGAATATGGTCTCAAGATGCATCCATTTACCTAGAAATATCTCAAGCTTATCATTCTTCTCAGAATCTCAGGGTTGTTTTAATTTGCATGATGATTTGATAAGTCTTGAGAACTGATTCGGCACAAGTGAAAAGAGAAGATCTACCAGTGGTTTCTGCCTTTGAATTGAGGAGATACTGGCATCATTCACAAAAATGGATAGATCAGGAGGAGGAATAGTGTAAAGACTAGCACATCCAGTTCTTCAAATAAAATTTTAGTTCTACAAATTATAAACTTTTCTACGCCTGCTACATCTGACATTGTTTAGAGTAGAAAAGTAATAATTATTAGTTTGAAAAAGACTAAGAACAATGAGAGAGTCAATAATGTTTGCCTTGAAAAAGGTAGCAGGGCACAGGTATTTTTATGGACTTGAGAATTTAATTGTTCTTTCTATTATGGTGGTAGTTGTCCACTTACTGTGAGATCCTAATTGTTTACTGTGAGCTGCTGCCTGTGAGCTGGTCTTGACTCTGATTTTGAGGCAAGTTGTATTTATAGAGATTTATGTAAGGAGAAAATCCACTATGTGTAAATAATCTTGACTTTGACAGATTTTGATAATATTTCATCTATTGACTTCCTGTTTATTAAATTGGACAGTGGGGCTGGGGATTTAGCTCAGTGGTTAGAGTGCTTGCCTTGCAAGCACAAAGCCCTGAGTTTGATCCCCAGCACGCATAAATAAATAAATAAATAAATAAATAAATAAATAAATAAGACAAATCTTTTCTAGACTGATGCAGTTTTTTCTTTGTTATAATAAGCAGCTAAAATTAGAACAATTTTGAATTATTAAATAGTGGACGAAGATTCTAGCCTCAATAAATGGGCACAGATCTATTTTAATTGGGCTGCACTTTAATTTTAATCAGTCATACATGTAAATATTTGAGTAAATGAAATTTTTAGTCAGATAAAAACCCTTGACAAAATTGACTCATGGTTATAATTCAGTACTTCTATTCATGTAGGTTGTAATTATGTTGTTTACTTACGGTCTGATGATTGAAGAAGATTTAAAAAATATAGCACATAAGAATAATAGAGTAGGTTTTCTTTAATTTAGACAGTAGTCATTATAAAGGGAATTATATAAAAACTTTATAGACAAATAAAATAAAAAACCCCCACTAAGATATACTAAGAGAGAACAGAGTTCCTTCTTAGTCATTTGAGCTGTTAACATTTTTTTCTCACCCGAGTTGTCAATGCAATCCATCATGGTGCCCCCACCGGCTGGTACACAGATAGTGGCCATATCCTAGAAGACAAGAAGCAACATTTTCATAATGAGTCTTTTGTTTCTATAGTCGTACTTCTGCCAAATTACTGCAGATTTTCTAAATGAGTACTATTCCAGAAACTTTTGAAATTCGTTTAAAACTTGAACCTCACTCTGAAAGCCTTCTCTGGTCAGTCCACCTAATTTCGATGTACTTTTGATTCCTCTTCCGTTCCCTCTTAGCTATTCCAGAACAAAGAATAGTGTAGACTGAGTGATTGTGCCACCCTGGGTCATCAGTGGAGACTCATTTAGGTGCCTACAGTGCCCTTCTCATGGATCAGCACTTACGTGGGGTTCAGGCTGTGGTCCTTCTACTGCCCATGAATGAATTGCTCCGTCAGAACACTCAGGGACGGGCTCAAAGCCGGCGCCACCCCCAGAGGCACCTCCACAGTCACAGCAGATCAACAAGAATGGGACCACTGGTGGTGGGGAAGGGGAATACTAGAGTTATCAGAGGATCATATAAAACAGTCTGCTTCGATTAATGGTGACATTCAAATTCTTAATTTAACAGCACTTGATTTTAAAATTACTATGAAAATTTCAGGAAACCAACTCTATAATCAGCAGACACCAACATAAATGCAAGCTTCAATATATTAATCAATTTAATTTTATAGATTTAAAATTTAACTATTATTATATGATTAAAATAGATAATTTTTTTCTGTCATTACTGGGGAAAGTAGTACTCAGGAAGGAGAGAAAAAAGGAAGCTAGAGAAGCCAGGTACAATGTTTAATTCTTCTGTTTTCACCTTCGTGCCTTTACTTATTGTCAGGCTTTCGCACATACCTGTCTTTAATAGTAAAATATTATTCAGGCATCGAGCAATTATTTTCAATGAAGCTGATGTTTTCCCCTACGCAGATATCTTTTCCTTAAGTTACTTTTATTAAATAGGAAATATCACACAATTTATTACGACTTTTTCTGTTAATCAGAGTTTTCTCATTCTATTTATGTAAATATCCATTTTATTTATCCTTTTAATATTTTATTTAAATTATCTCTTTTAAATGATAATTTTGATAAATGGTTTTGATGCATGGATTGATAAAAGGAAGAATGTTCAAATAAAAATGGAGAAAAGAAGGGAGGAAAAAAGAAGAAAACAAGCAGACTATAAGGAATAAAGAAGAGAAATCAAAGAAAAAAGGGTGAAAAGAAAAAAGGAATAGAACCACTTGTCTTAATTTAAAGAAAACTTTAAATGGTATTGAATTTAAAGCCCATGTATAATTTTAAAATGTCTTATTAAGTATACTAGTCAAAGTTAATCACCAATATAAAAACAAACTCAAAATTAAAGTTATAATCTGTACCTGGGAATTTAAATTACTTTCATAAAGTAATGCATTTCAGCTTTGCAATGTTGGTAGATAATGAACACAGCTAAACAGTCAGAGCATTATATCTTCTCCTGTATATTTTATGTTACATTCTATCCATTTGCTGGAGTTTTTACATTTGTCTTGACTTTGTTAATTTTGATGAGAATATTTTTGTTCTAAACGTTTTCCTCCTTTTGTAGAACTTTTCCTGGTCATTATTTCAATTTTTTAAGAGCCAGTAAGAATGAACTCCTATTACTTAATATAGAAATTTCGTTTTTGAAGTGTATTTTAAATTAGGGGAAAAGAGCCTCAACTGTGTTATCAGCATGTCCAAACTCTGTGGTTTACATGGATCAATACTGATGAAAATGTTCAGGAAGGCGAGTTAGTTAAGTCAGAGAAAACCTGTTTTTCAAATAAATTTATTAAAACCCATGTATTTATAGCTGTTCATGTATTAAGAGAAACGAAGGTAAGAAAAAAATGTTTCATCCTTTTTTCTCTGAAACATAATTGCTCTGAAATCACCTTTTCCTCTGAATTCACATTTTGTGTGTTTTAACTAGATATGTGAGGGATCTTCTGACACCAAGATTTTATGAAATTATTACACAATGTTTGCATCAATTTACTGTATGCGTATTTCTACCTACTTCATAATTCCCCCTCTCATTCCTCAGACTGTAGCTTGTTGTTCGTCTCCAATTTCATTTCCAGTCTCATCTGAGCCAAGGTGGGAGGCCACCCAGGTAATCCACTGGATTCCGCCCTGTGACTAGATCCTTCCCTCTGGCTATGCTAGCGGCCTTAGGAGGCGCTCAATACTTCATGGGTGGTACTTTTCTTCCCCGTCATCATAGCAATTTTGTGAGATAGAAATAGTATCATTTAACGGATGACAAAAGCAGGGTTCAAGAAGGTTCAGACGATGAAGTTTTTAGAAACAGAGTTCCAACACTGGGTCTATTTGGCAAGCCCTTCTGTTAAACTATGCAGCTTTGGCAAAACATAAAGGCCCTTCGATATCTAGCCTGTGTGCAGGGTCCCAGTCTCAGCTGTGGCCACGCTGTCAGGGACATCACTTGTCTCTTCATGTGGGAGGCTTTTATTTCAGAACCTTGCTTCTTGTTTGTTGGAGCTTTCACACAGATTTTTTTCCTGTATAGCATGTTCCCTTTCTCTTGTTTATGAGGCTCTTACTCATGTGTTAAAACTCAACATAGAGTTTACTCTCTCTAACTAGCCTTTTCTGATTGCTTCAATAAGTTTCTTTGATTGTCTTCACTCACACAGCAATGTAAGCTTGCTTGCGAGGGCACGTTCCTCTTACACTGAGAAAGACTACGAACAAGTTTTTGCCCTGCGCCATCCTTTGAGAGGTCAGGAAGCTCCAATTTTTTGTTTTATGAACCCAGCACCAAGTGTAGATTTTTCTTCATAGTTGCTCAAAATAAGAATTGGTGAAACATATTTCATAAAAGGATCAGAAAACTTATTTCCTCCACATATAAATAGAATGGATGAAGTACTTACATCCGAGGACTAGGAATCCCATGATGAGTAGTCCAATGCCAGCAGGACCGAAGTGCACATTGTCTCTGCCATTCTGATATGTACTAGTGACACCAGTATCAAAGCCATTTGTTTTGCCACCATTTTTGTCCTGGGTGTTGACAGTAATGGAAGGAGTCTCTTCTGTGTCAGGCCTGGTACCATGCCTGGTGTCCTCAGTGGTACTCGTGCCGGTCCCTGAGCCACTGCTTGTTCCGCTGCTGTCTGTACTAGGGCCTCCCCTTGGCCAGTCAGGGCCCTCGAGGTCAATAATAATTGTGCCCGTGCAAGTTCTTTGAAGAGAGTCTGTAACAAGGTTCAGAATGGAAGAAATATTTTATACATTTAGTGTAATGATTGCTGAACAGTAGAGAATGATTTTCTTGTTGTGTAACTTCTCAAACTATCCCTTGTCTGTGACAGTGTTTTAAGTCCATCAATTACTATGTTGTTATAACTAACTTTATTATTATTGTTAGTAACATTATTTATTGGATTATTTCTTTACATTTTCAGTAGTTGGACAGTACATATAATTTGAAGATTATAAGAAGACGCAAATAAAACTGCAAAATAAACCCATCACAGTCAAGGACAACTCCTGTTGGTTTTGGGGGGGATAATCTTTTGTCCTAAATTATAATTTCTAAGGGTTATTTACTATTTATGTTACATCGATATGACCACATGACTCATTCCATTTTGTTTATATTTTTTATTTTAAAACTGTAAGCTTTCTTTCGTGTTTTAATGCACTTTTCATTAACATAGCTTCTTTTTTTTTTTTTTTTTTGGTGCCGGGGATTGAACTCAGGGCCTTGTGCTTGCTAAGCAAGTGTTCTAACCACTGAGCTAAATCCCCAGCCCATTCACATAGCTTCTAATGGCAAAATGACTTTATATCAAGCGGGCCATAGTTTACCTGCTCAGTTACGTACTGGCAATGCTGTCAACATTTAATTATTAAAGATAGTATTGTAGTTAGCATCTTTGTGCATTAAGCCTTTTACAGTCAGGACGTTTCCTAAGATTATTGGAAGTATAATTATTGAGTATAAATATAGAAGTAGCTTGTTTACAGTTATTTTTGTTAGTGTCATTACATAGATGTAAGTTCAGTTGTCTGACTTCATTAATATAACACTAGAACTTGGTGCAGTGATTGATATTTTATTAAGATTCTATATTTTCTGAATAAATAAAAAAATCTGGAAGTATGTAACAATGGTAGATTTAAACCCAATCTATATGATATGCAATCCCACAGTCTTTCAGCCATACTATTGTTATTGTTCTTGTTATTTTTGTCATTATCATTATTTCCTTCCAAATTTATATTGTTCCATTTAACAGCAGACTGAGGTATAGATAAATTAAATAACTTCTCTAAGATTCTGTAAGAGTAAATGGTGGTACAAGATACCAATTCAGTCTCATTTCAGAGCTAATGGTTTTAGACACTAAATTATACTAATAGCATTAAAGATTTGAGCTTATAATGCCCAATATGATAACTTTTATAGGAAAAATGTTTAAGCTACAATAATGAAAAATGCAATATATGAGTATATTTCCATATAGCTTTCTCTAGAAGAAAAAGAAGTTAAAGTGATATCTTACCCTCTATAGATAACAATATTCCTTGGTATCTTCCCCTAAGCATTTGATACTGTTCCGTGGTGACTCTGTTTCTCAAAGTGATTATGCCTGTTTTTGAGTCAACGGCTAGCAGGTCAGCTGGATTATCTGCCAGTACGTATCTGTATTTCAAAGAGAAGGATACAAATTAATGTCGACCATTTAAAAAAGACTTCTTAATTGCAAAATGCATTTCTCCAGTCAGTAGATATAAATCCTAGACATACTTTTTAATTAATAGAGGATTTCTTTCTGAAGGCAGTACCAGTTGTATGCATCCATTCAGAAGCCAACAAAAGATTTAATTTAAGAAAAAAAAGAATTACTTATGCTCACTTGGGTGGCCAAATACTCCTTTTATGTTTCCACTCTCATTTCTGTTTGGTGGCACAAAAGTATCCCAGAAGGTCTAGACCTTGGGATTTCCTGGGCTGGGCCTAATCTAAGCTATTCTCTTATAAAACAAAACAAAACAAAAGATTACTATGCTTTCATTACACTGTCCTGTATTTCCTCCCTATATCCTCTCCTCCTCTCCACAAACACAATGACTTTCCAAGATTCTTCTTGAATTCCAAACTATGTCCTTGCCTTGTGCATCCATCCTATTCTTCTCTCCTCATCTTTGACTTCTCTGTTTCCCTTCTCATTTATATACTTGTGAAACAAACACCGATAGATAACTATCTGTCTCAGGCATTGTGCTGAACCCAGGGCACAGAACTTTGAGAAGAGCTGGGGTGAGAGTGAGGCTACCCTCAGTGATCTCACCACTGTGGGGTACAAAAAGGCCTATTAGCAATGGTGGTCCAATACAATGACAGTGAGGACAAAAATACTCACACTGGGTGAAGAGACTGTGGAGAAAGAATGTCCAACATTAGTGACCTCATCGGTGTGGTCTTTCCCCCATTGTTTGTGATCATGGTCACAAGTGAAAATACATGCACACACACACATGCATGCACACATTTTTCATTATTTATTGAAAGATTTAGACATGAAGAATTTTTAAAATTGTATAGCCTATTTTTTCCTTAATACAACTAGTTTTTTCATACTAAAATTACTGACCAATATTTGGTGTTGATTAAAATGAAGAAAATAACCAAAGTGAGCTAACTAAATCTAGTCCGTGTCAAGCCAAGAAATTTTGCAATAGAATGATCGGTCCTGCAGGATCTTCTCTGGCTGGGACGTAGATGGGGTCAGGAGTGGGGGATGGGGAAGACCACAGCACATGGTATCAGCTAATTGATCAATTAGATAGATAAACACAATTGTGTCCACACTTCCTGGATGTATTTTTCACATATTACATCTTCACAGTTTCACATCTTAAATATGGCACAAATTTTTATATTTACAAAAAAACACTCTAAGTGACAATTCAGTAGTCAATGCTTTCTTTGCAAATTGATGGTTCTAAAAATAATGGAAAACGTTTTAATTCGGCTATGTAACATTTCTGAAAACAGAATTTATATTTAAGTTCCATATGCGGTGAAAATTGGAAACCGTCACTCTTACCTCACAGTTGTTGAAGGTAAATTTGTGTCCAGATCAATAGCTACAAACTCTCCCACTTTGTAATTCGCTCCCATGTTACTCGTTACCACGAATGTCTTTGAACCGGGGCGAAACACTGGACCTTCAACTACGTTTAGCACCGTCACAGACACTGCAGTTGCTGTGAGTTTGTACTGAGACATAATTGAGTGATGAAACTCAGCTTTATTTCTAACGCCAATACTGAGTTTCAGATTCTTCACCGCTTCATAATCTAGAGCCTAGAAAATACAGAGTGAAATAGTTTTTCTATAAGAAAACATTCCAGAAGAATGAGTCCTTTCAGAATAGTTAAAAAAAATTTCTTACATTTTTATAATTAAAGATAAATACATACAAATACCCAATTTATTACTTTCTTAATCTTCAGTTCAATGTAATACATACAAATAAAAGGAGAAAAAAACCAGTTATACTACATCCATTGTTGAAAAGTTTGAAGAAAATGTGTGACATGAACTCTAATTGCTCCACCAAATTAAAAACTTTAAATAGCACATAGTCGAACTCATATATTTTTTAGTGCAAAGACAATTTATGTGGTATCATTTCATTTTTCTCAGAAAGTAGCTCTACTTATGACAAAGTATGGGTCAACTATTTTGGAAGTTTGATAATTTGACTCGTTTTATCCACAAATAATTATTTAGAAGAAATTTTGCTTTTGTAAATGTGACTTTTTGAATAGGTTGGACAATAGAATGTTATACATACATTGTGAAGAAACCCCCATTTTCTTCAATATATTCTAGAAAAACTCATAAAATAGTCAAGTAATGATTTTCATTATGAAAGGTGATGTCAAAAATCATAACTAAGAAAATCTATAAAACAACTATGCCATTATGCCCTTATGTGCCAAATATATTTTTCTGAATTTTCACATGAGAGTAATTTAGATACAAATATTTACACATTGACCTCTCTTATTTGGCTAAAATTCTGAATCTTTGTTCCGGTGTTAGTTTTATTTATGATCTAAGGAATAGCTATATTAGTGTATATATATATATATATATTCCAAATATATATATTCCTTTATTATTCTAACAAAGGATTGAATGTATGACATTACATCTTGGAGAACAATTACCATCTCATTTTACAAGTAGAGATTTTTAGAACTACTAGGTTATATTTTAAATAATATCATTATTTGGGGTGAAACATAGTAAGACCCAATTACCCTAGTAAGGAAAGAATGTGAATTTCATAGCAAGGAAATCTAGATTTGAATGGTGGTTGTTGCACTTACTAGCTATGAGAGCAATTTATATCTTTCCTTGAGCTTCAGTCTCTTTATTGCAATATGGGTATGATACAACCCGATGTTTAGGAGTGCTGTGAGAGAGAAACTAAAACATCTGTACACTGAAGTAAATGGCATTGTTTCTCTGGTACAAGAAACATAAATGTAAATAAAGACAAAAATGTGTAATAGATAGTGTGAAGTAAATGGAAGCTATCAACACGGTGACACTTCATGAAGACAAAGGAGGCCAAAGACCACACAGTGCTCTGGGGAGAGACTTCTTTAAAAGTCAGTTTCCCAGGACTCTTCTGAAAGAAAGAACTAGTCAAAGAAGGATTACATCTTACTGTGAAGAACACATTTTGTATGTATTACGTATAAGCCATGGACAGCTATTGTAGATTTAAAATATTAAGTCTATGAGTCGTCTAGATTAAGTTAAAACCTTTGGTATCAGTGTGCTTGGAGTTAGCTATTTTTCCCCTCACATCTCAGAGGTAAATGTAGTAGGATCATTAATAGGGTTGTGGAGGGGGGCAGAATATTGTTGACTAAGATTGAATCTCTAGTATATTTTTCTAATAAGCCTTGGTTAGGAGCCACAGTGAAAAATAAATGTGGTAATTATACAATCACAACAATTGAGCTTTAATTATACAAAAACACATTGGAGGAATAAGCAACTTTCAATTTACATGACAAATATTCTTAGTGCATGAAATTGACATATAATGCTAATGTGCACATTTTTAAAATTAGCTTTAAAAATATACGTAAAGCATTAATCTCAAGGATTATGATCCTTAAGCTACATTATTGTAAGCATAAAATAAGATCTTCATTTAAAATGTTTTCAGTTTGTATTGTCTTTTGGAAGTACTGTACTGGTACAAAGTTTGAAGTTAAAGTACCATACCTGTTTTCCTGAAATGATACAAGAAGAAGAATTTCATGTAAAAAATCTTTATATCATATATAATTTTAAAACATATCAATATTTATTCTCTCACTGACTCAAGTTTGTAAAATGTTAATAGCATTTTATTTTAAATTTAACATTTTGAAAAAAAGACCAAGAAACAGAAGTATAGTATTAAAAATAATAATAGCATACCTTAACAACTTTCAGAATTCCCACATTTGTTCTTTCATTCATTTCTATCTCAAACCAATTTCCTTCATTTCCCGAGATGAAGAAAATGACTGCCACCCAGTTAGCTGTGTACTCTTCATCCAAATCGATTACTCTAATCTGGAGCAAGTCTGAATATAGAGCGTTTTCTTCAATCTCTATGTTGTACTGAAAGAAGACGTTAAAAAAAAAAGTGTGAGAAGTGAACTGTACTAGGCTTCTACTAAATTCTAACAGTTATTTAATATTTAGAAATGAAATCTATGTTTATAATCTCACTTTTCATTGCTTAAATCCATTTTTCTTTTTGTGTAAACAAAAATAAAAAACCATTTCTACATTTCAGTTGTGTGTCAGCAAACATAAAAAGTACATCTGCAAACAGAATTGTTTGTATACATTTTAAAGTGCAATGAACTTATAGTTACTAAATTTAAAATTTCAAGAACAAATGCTTACTGAAGACTGCTCCATGTACGGGATGTTATCGTTGACGTCGAGGATTTTAATGTTACATTCACACTCTGCGGACAGGCCGTCTGCCCCACCATCTCGGTCTGAGCCTTTCACGGCAAGAGAATACTGGCCATATTGCTACAAAAAAACATTGTGAACAATATTACACCTGATACAGACGACTTGACTCTGTCTTATATAAAGTTCTTTTAAAATATGGACTCAATGCTTATATTAATCTATGCCAGAGACAGAGTAACACAATTTTGAAAATCCACACGTCTCTTATGAATCAAAATGGAAGTTATACCTGGCCTTCTGGACAGTGTTTATCCAGCATCATTTAAAAGCAACACTATTTCTTCAAGGGCTCATTTCAAGGCCTCATAAGATGTGTACAGGTTGGAAAAGTTTATAAAGTATGAAATGAATCAGAGTAATTAGGAAGAGAGACATAGTTTTACCAAAGATTTATGGCATGCAGATTCCATACTTAATATAAGCCAGCCCCTTAGTGTGCAAGAAAAATAAAGAGATAACAATTGATTTGCATTTTGGGGAAGTGGAGAGTTGTGGCAATTGAGATATTAATGATGTGTCTATTGTTTATTCTATTCCATTCTATTCTTCTATTCTATTCTATTCCATTCTATTCTATTCTATTAAAATTGTGCTTACATTTTAAAAGCTGCCAAAACTTTGGATCTTTTCCTAGACTCATATATAAGTGCATGATTATTCAAAATTATAAGTGTAAATTTTGGCCATTCATACTTAAATACGTCTTGAGATTGTTTTATGGCTCCAGGGTTTCCAATAATGGCAGAGTTCCCTGTTTTTTTGGACCCTTGGATATTAAAAGATATTAAAGGAATTGCAGTGGTCTGCATTAAGAAATTTTGAAAAAACTAAATAATCGTTTTTTCTAGTAGGAATTCGCAAACAAGTAAAAAAGGATATTTAGCTAACTTAGAAACTGATCACATTTGGACCATTAAAAATATAAAAACAATCTGATTTATCTAAACCTATGAATGCTTCTCAATCTTTTGGCTAAGATCAAGTGTATCTAAACTTATGAGCCATTAATAGACAGATTGCCAGTTTTAAATGACTATAATAATTAAAATAAGATTTCATTGAATATCAATTAGAAAATAAAACATCCTCACTGGTATCCCTAAAGTGAGCATAGGTTTTCTACCTTATATTTAAAGGCTTTTTTTTCTTTAAAAAAAGGAAAACTTGGGATTTTAAAAGTAAGAAATGGGACCCCATAACGTGTTAGAAATCATACAAGACTAATTCTTATCTGTTCACGATCATTAGTTATCACTTGTAATTGGAAAGTTTGGTCTGGATGCTATTTAGTTCGTAGGCATTTTTCTGATCCTGTGATTTATTTCCCAAAGTATGAGTAGTTGGGTTGTAAATAAGAGCTTCATAAAAAGGAAGCAAAAAGGTCTGCTGTCAAAAGAACTGTATGTATTCTGTACATATTCTTGGGGCCTCAACCATGTTCGCATGCATGGTGACTCATCAAGATGGGGAAATAATAGCAAGTATTTCTGTACTTTTTTCATTACAGAACACATTTTTTAAAAGTGCCATTTTATTTCTACATTCTGCAAATTTTAATATGCTTTCATAATATAGTTTTCTTAATTTGAAGCAAATCCTAATCAACTGATGAAATGACAGATACAGGAATAAAATGTAAGTGAATAGTCTGAATTTTTTCATTTAAAATATTTCTCATCATAAATGTTTTTTGAAGTGGTTATATAATTAAAATTTTAATTGCTTTCAGAAGCAGTTACTTCAAATAAAAATCCATTTAAAGAAAAAAATTAACCTCTCTGTCTAGAAAATTATTCATTGTTCGGATTTCTCCAGTATATCGGTTGATGATGAACATTGGTGAATCAGAAGGTTCCTGTCTTATGATTTTGAAGGCGATTTTTGAATTCAAGTTGTTTGGTTCATCTGCATCAGTAGCATTGAGTTTCATCACCAATGTATCTAGAAATTAAAGAAAATTTATTGCAAACAGATAATTTATATTTCTGTAATATATACAATAAAGCATACTAATTTTCCAACAATATGTTAAAGTGAGTTGGTTTGCCTAATGTGCATTTTACTGTCTTCCCTTTGTATTTCTTCAACACATGGATATCTTAGCTCCTTTCTTTGTCTTTGTCTTGATCAAAAGATCATATTTCACTAAGAACACAGACATGACTATAGTTAGGAAGCAAAGGAAATATATTACTCTGGCTTTCTATTTCTTTTATTATTATTATTTTTTCTTCTTTGTTTTTCAGAATACTTACAATAAAGCATAATGATATTAAGGCCAGATCAACTTCTTCCTGACTCTAACACTTCTTAGATGTATGATCTTATCCTCAGTTTCCCCATCTCTAATTGGGGATGATAATAGTACCATCTTAATTAAATTCATGCAACAACTAAATAGCTAATAAGAGAAAGATATGTAAAGGTTCTATTGAGTAATGGACTTTTAATAAATGTATATCGTTGTTTTGTTTCAGATGGTCCTTATTTAAGTGCTGAGTAAATAGTAGATTTAAAGAAATGATTGTTTTGACCACATACACAGTCCTGTCCTTAATTTTTTCAATTAATCTTATAAGTGGTTTTGATGAAGGATACTGGAGAATAGGAAAATTTGCCAGTATTTATTCATAAGCTAGAATTCTTTTCTACCCTCCAAAATGTTTTAAGTACAATTTTTCTACAAGCCTTAGGGCATCTTGTCTTCTCCTCTCCTTTCTCCTCCTCTTCCTCCTTTCTTCTTCCCTCTCTTTCTTCTCCTTCTTTCTTTATTAAGTTATACTTAAAGAAGGGGAGGCAATGAATATTTTAAATTTATTTGCTGCCAACGAAGGCACCTGACTGCCAAATAGATGGTGTGGAACTGATTTCTATGAGTGGCTTGAGACACTTAACTTCCTTCTGCCCCTCCCTCTTTCTCCTTCCCAGTCTCTAGTGAACATTATCGTCTTCTGTTCTTACTGGTTTCCACAAATGAGTGAGAATATGTGGTGTCTGTCTTTCTGCAGCTGGTTTCCCTTAACACAACGGCCTCCAAGAAGTTCGATAAGGGGCACCAACAATTCAGAGAGGCTGAGTTAGTTCTGGTTCTATTTTTGCATAGCCAGACTATTGGTTAAAACACTGTATGCTATATTTCAAAATAACTAGAAAAGATGAGTTTGAAAGGTTAGTATGATTAATGGTTAATGGGATGAACATGTTTATTCTGATTTGATCAGCACACATTGTATACGTGCATTGAATTGCCATGGTGTACTTCATACAGATGTGCAAATATTATCTCCAATAAAAAGGTTAGCTGAGAGCCACATGAGCAGAAGCAGGTGGGACTGCCCTTCAACACAGCAAGGCCGTCAGCTAAATTCTCACCTCGTGCCCCTGCCATGACTGTGGCAAATGCTCCTGGAATTTCTTTTTAGGAATCTCATGAGTTACATGAGTGAATCGTCCTTGTTTCTTTTGCTCACTGTGTGTGACAGACTGGAGCTACCTCCACAGTGAAGGGAGAGCCTTTCTGATTGGAATGCTTTCTACAGCGTATCTTGTAACTTCTGTGATGCTTACTTGGACATAATTTAGTCCGTAGTTGTCTGGCTGTTAAGAATGATCTTGAGACCAATACATTCTTGTTTAACTAATAAAATAGATTACTCACTTGCATTAGAATTTTCTTCTATTTGTCCTATAAAGGTAGCCATGGAAAACACTGGAGGGTTGTCGTTTATATCCAAAACCCTGACCCTAAGCTCAAGAGGCCGCTCCAAATCTTGACCGAGTGAATTCAGGGCCCTGCAAACGATCTAGGAAAGAAAAGAATGATCATATGGTGAAACACAGATTTACGAAGTTCTGCTTTTGGCAGGTATTTTGCTAGGTGGGAATTTAAAAGGGAAGTAATACATATTATTATTTCCTATTAGAATATAGGCACAAGCAATACATATAATCAATAAGAGGGCGAACATGGACACAAGACAATTTTTAAAAAGGCAACATGATAAGCTGTAGTAGGAAGAGCAAAAGTACATGATAAGCTGTAGTAGGAAGAGCAAAAGTAAATCTTGAAAGAGAATTTCAACAGACAGATCTGGGACCTGGCAAGGTGTTCTAAGCAAAGGGATTCTTATAGGAAATAAATGGAGTGATGTAAATGTTGTGTTTGAAAATAGGAATAAGGGTTATGGCAGGAGTGGTGAGAAAGTGGTACAGGAGGGTCCCCTGGGAACTTCAAAGAAAGGCAGCATCTTAAACTAGGCAGTGGCTATGCGGCTGTTTATTATTATTTGAAGTGCACATCACTATCATGTGTACTATTTCACATGTGTTGTATATTTTGTACAAAACACTATGCTTTAAGAAAAGATGATACATTGGCTTGTTGATTTGGAAAAATTGTGGGGAAATATCATGGAATAAAAGGTAGAAATGTAGATAAATTAAAAGGAATTAAAAGCTAGGGAATTTAACTAGTGCCAGGAATGAGAAGTATGAGTAAGAGCAGCAAATGCAACTTACTATCTGAAGGTGTTTTGGGATACAGATGGCTTGGGTTTTAATAGAAGAGATTACAAGATCAAAGAAGGGTTTTTTATTCCTTTATTTTTCTTTTAAATATTAAGAAGCATTGGCCACCATGATGGATAGAAATGGAAGTAGTGAGTGGGGTAAGCAGAACAGAGATGAAAAAACAAAGTTGATGGAATAAGATTCTTTCTTTTTTGGGGGAGGGGTGCTGGAGATTGAACTCAGGGCCTTGCCCTGCTAGGCAAGTGCTCTACCACTGAGCTAAATCCCCAACCCCTGGAATGAGACTCTTGAAGAAACACATAACTAAGGGACAATGGGAATATCTTGCAATAAGCTGTGGGAAAGAGTAAAAAATTGAATATGCTTCTGGACCGAATGAATAGCAAACACTTCTGGAGGAGAGTGCATTATGGGAATCTGTGATGGGTGGCTTCAGCCTTTTAAATGAAGTGTCAAGGTGGGCTGCTACAACTGAAAGGTGTGTAAGTTGTGTGACGGCTCCTGTAAAGAATGGAGGGAGATGCAGGAAGAATGAGTGCATTTCCAAGGCTCATTTAGAGCCCAGGGGACCTCAAACAACACGTTGTTATAATAAAGTATATTCACGCAGAAAAGAACCCTTTGGTAACTCCGGAATCATTGCTAGGCATTGGAGTTGAAAGGAACCAACATTTTCAACTGAAAAAAATTAAAATAAAATATTAAGACTTGGCTACGTGTCTTTCCAAACAAATACTCTGATTTCCCATGAGGGCTGACTAGAGGCTGGCATTTTTGCTAACAGCTCAGAAAAAATATTCCTTTTTCTCTTAATTTTCTTTGTATTTATTGGAATACTCCTAAATCAAGACAACCAAAAATACCTAATGTTGTGATTCTTGAAATCAATTAAGCATGGTTTGAGTTTATGATTTTCCAAGAACATATATGTTGCCATGAAACTCACTTACAATGAAAACGGGAGTGACCTCTCGATCAACTATAGATGTTATATTAATTTCACCAGTTTTTTGATTAATAACAAAGATTCCATAAGGTGGTTGATCAATTCCTACTCCAGAGATGCGATATGTAACTTGCTGGTTTGCAGCACAATCTGAATGAATCTGCAGAAAGAACACAGTGGAAATGTTACAGAGAGGAAATAAAGAATTCTACATCTTATAGATAATAGGTATCTTTCTTGAGAATTATTGAATGTGCTATCCCTGTTATTTGGGAAACACTGAAAACAAAGAATTATTTCATTAGATGTGTGCAATAATCATTGCATTTTCAATACCAACTGTACAAGAAGGGTAGTATTCTTAATGGTAACTAGAGATGTAATAAATCCTATTAATAAGTGCACTTTTGATCTTCAGATTCAAAAACTTTAAGAAGTGCAAAGTATTAGAACAAAGTTTTAAGTGAATTCATATAGGTAACAAAAGATACTTGAGTCTATGTAGAAGCTGTTAATTCTGAAAATGGGGAGGATGAATTAGCAGAGGAGGAAAGAGTTCAGTTACTTTTCTTGAAATAAAATATTATATGACTAAGCAAATCTTACTGGGGAGTGTCTGTGTATATCTGTATGAATCGGTGTGTATGTTTGTATTGTGTACATAACTGTATATGATTCTGTGTGTGTATGTGTGTGTAGAGGAAAATAAGAAAAAAAGAAGTAAAAGGACAGTATGAAAGAGGCACATTGTGAGTGTTCATAAGTAAGCCCAAAAGTAAGAATTCAATCCTAACAGATTATGAAGCAGAATGGCCACATGTTGAACTTCCTCTGTGTATGCTGAGTGCTAAATTCATTCTTTAATTCACGTCTTTTTTTTCATTTAGAGTTCAGCATGACATATGTTCATGTGTATTAGTTTGGCCAGTGAGGCGAATCAATGTTTAATTAGTATTCATCTGAATATATAATTTAAAAAATGTATCTTTTTAGGAACTTTAGTATTCATAATTTAAATGATTATAGCTCTATATCAAAATGTCTCAATGAGATATGCTCACAAATTATTTCAAAGACTGTTTCTTTTGAAATCTCAACCCATCCAGTTTAATTTTCGGGTCTGCGATTTGGGGTCATCACTTACTTTGGCAATCGGGTTTCTCTTTGAGTTGTCTTCACCCTCACGACAGGCTGCAGCGAACTTGATCCATTCACGTTTTTGTCTTCTGATCGAGTGCCATTTGATGGTGCCATTTTTAGCATTATAATCTCTTACCTTGAATAAGCAGGATGCAGTAATGATAGGTATTAATTTTATTTATAATTCGTATTCTAATGGATATTTTGGAGATGGAATAATTATATCAGAGACAGAGGATCTTTAACTGGGAAAATTGATAATGTTGGTAGTCTATTGGCTACAGCATTACATTAACTTTACTTATAAGAATGAATTTTCTTTGTAAAACATGTTCTCCCAAACTATTATTTTTTCTAAATTTGGAAAATATGGATTCATTATATATTACCTGGATTCGAAATTCACTGTTCACTTCAGCCACGACCTGTAAAAAGCAAGATAATCACAATAGTGAATTTTTAATTGAATGCTTTGAAATTGAAATTATTAAACCATTTAAAAATCAAACAACATTCTCGTGAGTTATTAGAATTATTTATCAATCTGAAGAGCAAGTGGATCTGGCTTATGTTTTGGGTCTGATGAGATTGCTAAGCTAAGAATTCTTTTTGTTTTTATATTTCAATTTTGTTTCCCTTTTTCCTTTTCATTCTTGGCCTCCGCTGACACCCATAATCACATGGGTAGCATATTTGAAGCTAGATTTCAGGAGGAATTAAGGTCAGAAACTCAAGCTCTCTTAGTAAATCCTGTATCCGGAAAGCTGGAGTTACCCAGATGCTCTTCAGTGGTATCCATAACAAGGTATGATGCTAGAGCATTAGGCTAGAGTTTCTGGATCTGAACAAAATATAGGTGGAAACAGAAAAAAGCGTTCAGAACAAAGAAGGAATGTGAAGCAGAAATATTCGGGAAGCTTCAGAACGATTTTTCCTTTACGTGCCAATGCTAGAGGAAAGATTTTCTAGTATTCTTGAAAATTTTAAGATGATAATTTTTTACCTGATTTGAAATACAAAAATAAAAAGTTCTGAAGTCAAATAATTTCCTTTATGCAAAAATGAATTAATATTTGGTGTTTTATTGTGAGCACTAAAGCCAGAATAGAAGATATAAATTCATCCTACCATAGCAAGGAGAGGAAAATGCAAGACTGTAGGGAGTCTTTTCTCCTGCATTAAGCAATTTCCTGATCAAACAAGTGTGTGGTCAAGCAGAGCTCTACCTACCTTAAATTGCCCTTGATCTTTAGACATGACTTGTTAGGGAAACAGAAGGATAATATATTTTTCTTTAAAAACCACAGGCATTTCTTTTCTTTCTTTTTTTTTTTTCTTTTCTTTTCTTCTTCTTCTTCTTCTTTTTTTTTTTTTTTACTGAGAACATGTATTGGTACATTGTACATAATGATCACATTTATCATGCTTATTTTGTACCTGTACATGGTGTATCTTGGTTCCCCTCTTTTCCCCAAAACCACAGGCATTTCTTAAAACATAAACATCCTATATGAAGTTTAATATGCCCAGGTAAAATGTTTATTTTTAAAACTAAGAGTGGATTTCAAGACTACTTTGCATTATTAAAATTTCAGTTGGATTAGTTTGCATTTATTAAAATGTAAAATTTCAGAATCTATTAAAAACATATGTAGCTTTAGTTTGTACCTCTTCCTAATTAAGAGATTTTCGACTACTAATTTAAATGGTTTTCACAATCAGATTTTATTTGGATCACTAATACAAGGAAATTGTTGATTTAAAAAATATAATAGTGATAATTGTTAAATACAGTTTAATATAATTTTAGATATATTTTATAGTTGGTTTTAATTTCACCCTTAAAGAAAATATAACATTTTAGTCTCAAGCACAAATTTTTAAAAATTGCCATGACTGCTAATTTAACAAACCATGTATTTATGGTTACTGTGAGGAGCATAAAGAGAGAATTATTTAGCCACGATATAATACTAATCATTATAATTATCACTGTTATCATTCACTGAATGACAGTGATAACTGTATTTTCAAAGACATACATACATTTAATCTTCATAACAAATACCTTCTTAGCATCTCCATTTATTTTTGTAAAATTATAGGTATAGTTTACAATACATTATTATTTCTATTTTACAGGTGAAGAAATTGAAGCTTGGATATTAACTTACGGCTATATACAGTCTCATACATTTCAGCTTAAATTTGTGCTCTGCCTTATTCTCTCAAGGAAATTACTAAGTAAAACATACTATGGAGAATAAATATTACATCTTTAAGAACAAAAAAGTTCTGGTTTTAATTTCCAATTACCCTTGTGATTAGTAGTGTTTACACAGGACAATAGCAACTGTACTCAAAGGGGAAAGAAGGACACTCGCTGGCCCCAGTGGTGGCACACGTAGCTGCGGGGTGACCTGCAGAGCCTGTCTTGCGCAGCAGCATGTGGATGGGAACGCAGTCTTTCTGCCCCCCGCAGACTTGCACACTTTGCCCCTTGTGTTGTTTGTGGGTGTGGGAGGGGCTGTGGGGAGCCCCACTTGTCTGTTTGGAAGTCATTTCTTCACAGCCACAGCACTGTGTGCACAGCTGTTATCTGTTCTGCGTCTCTCCTCCTGAAGGGAAGTGTCGCTGCCTGCTGTTTGCTTTGGATCGCACGCGGGTGACTAAGAAGCCTCTCTGACTTTACGAAGCTGGGTCATTCGCTTTCCCATGAAAGGCGATTTAGGCAGCAGACAGGTAGGTTTCACCACAGTGTCAGACTCTCAAGTGGATGAGTAATTAAAAAACTGCCAAGTCTGCTTAAATATGTGACTAGTTGACCTAAGCTTATTTTCTTTTGCTCAGAGTCTGGAAAAAAACTCAGATACAAACCTTCAATCGCAAAACGAAATAGGAAGATTATAGGGGAGAGTAAGAAAACTTTCTATATATTTTCTAAATTCTATGAGCTTTGGTTTGCTCGTTTGTAATAGGGGTTTGACTAGCTTATATACAAGGCTCCTTTTCAGTTCGAATGCCAAATCCTTGTGTGCAGCAGGACAATACTGAAGTATTCTGATCATGGGAAAGGTATGATAAAATTGTGGGTTGAAAGGACTCCTCAGACAATGGTTGGTAGGAGTGGTGGGAAGAGGCAGTGATTATGGGCTGACAGCGCTGAGTGTTCTGTGCCAAGTCAGGCTGGAGGCAAGAAGGCGCGAGACAGAAGCACGAGCAATGGGAACCACAGGGAGACATCAAGGGTGACATACTGGATAGACAGAGTGGTCCAGCCTTGAAAACAAATGGGATGAGGTAGTCCAGAGAGGAAGAGGGAGTCTCAGATGATGACGTTTTTTAAGAATGGGACTGGAAACAAAGCAGGAGCAGAATTTGGATTAGAACATGTTGAATGTGAGATATTGGAGAAATGCCCAGCTAAAGATACTTAGCAGTTTGAAATAAGCATCAAAGCTTTGAACAGAAGTCCAGCCTGGATATGTAGATTTCAGGTACATCTGCTCAGGGAAGGTAATAGTTGAAATCGTGGGAGAATTTGAAATTCCTTAAGTAGGGGTTACAGGAAAGAAATAGCCAGTGGCTGAGGATGGCAGTAGGTGAAGTCCTATAATTGTAGAACTGGAAACAAGTGTTAACAAAGAAGATACAGAAGCAGAGGAGGAGTACCCATAGAAACAGGGCAAAAATATACATCATAGTAGCTGTCAAAGGAAGGGGAGGGGCTGGGGATTTAGCTCAGTGATTAGAGTGCTTGCCTTGTAAGCACAAGGGCCTGAGTTCGATCCCCGGCACCACAAAAAAAAAAAAAAAAAAAAAAAAAAGGAAGGGGAAACTGCAAGATGGACGGAGTGTTCATGAATATCAGCATCAGGTGATTCAAAAAACAGCTGAGCAGAGTGAG
Organism: Hystrix cristata; assembly: GCA_004026905.1. Taxonomy (NCBI): domain Eukaryota; kingdom Metazoa; phylum Chordata; class Mammalia; order Rodentia; family Hystricidae; genus Hystrix; species Hystrix cristata. The sequence goes on along the minus strand of PVJO010003232.1, from coordinate 26,878 downwards.
TCCTGAGGAAACCCTGAAGTTTTCAGCCATCTTACAGAGAATTTTTCCAGTCAGATGGAAGAAGCATTTGCCTGAAAAGGATTAGGGAATAAAGAGGGGGACAAAGATAGTCTTTTTTCCCCAAGAAATTTGCTAATAAAAGGAAACAGAAACACAAAATAATAGAATTAGAGTAGGCATTAAGGAAATATTTTGGGAGAGAAAGATCTGTGGATTTTTTTTTTTTTCCTTTTTTGATGCTGGGGATTGAACTCAGGGCCTTGTGCTTGCTAGGCAAGCACTCTACCATTGAGCTAAATCCCCAGCCCTGATTTGTGGATTTTTGAAAGTTGACAAAAGAGAGCAGGATACTTTGATTTGAATGAAAACAGATTTAAAAAGAAGACACTTAACAGAGGTGTTGATGGGGGAGGAGAAGGGCAAATGAAAGGACTTGGAAGACAGAGGACAAAGAACAAGGAAAGGGCAGAGACTGCAGTAAATGGATTGGGAAAGGCAGTTGGAGGGCATTGTTCTGAGTGACCCAGATCCAGTAGCTAGAGTAAGGGCGAGGCTGCTTTCTGACAATCGGGGGAGCGTGTGAGTTCAAAAACAGTTTGGGAATCTGTGCCAGGCAGGCTGCGATGGAGATCCACTTAGTGATGAACTCGGGGGCGTCAAGCTGAGTGTGTATGAGCTCTCTTGCCCTCTGAGTCTCGGCTCGGGGGTAGTCACTGAGCCAATCTGTGCCTCAGTTTCCTCCTGTATGTGATACCAAAACCCTTCGTAAACCAGAATTCTCTGAAGTGGTGAATAGTTCACCGGAAGTGAATCTTCAGTGAGTTCTACCTTTCAGCTCTGCTTTGGGAGCCCATCAATTTATTTATTTTTTTAAAGATGCAGGATGCAAAAGTGAGTGCTAATTTAATGATTTCCTAATTAGAGTTAATTAGAACAGATTTTGATATTGAAATTTATTGTGTTTATAATAAAAATAGATTTAAGAAAGTAATTTTATAAGGAAAATCTATTGCATCTAATATTGTGAGGTAGTCACGTGTCAAACAGCAAATTCTAGTGTATTTGTTAGCTGTTATGTAAGTCACAAGGATGCCCTTGAAACAAAAGTAAAATGTAATTTTTGTCTTTTTTAAAACCTCATCTTTTGTCTTTCTTTTGTACTGCTCTGACAGAGAATATCAGTTTGGGCTTGACAACAGCCCAGTGGCTTGGTTTCTCATATCTATTCATTGGTTTATTTCTTTGAGAAATACATATTGTTTATGTATTATACAGATCCAAGGCTGCAATAAGATTTTTAAAGAGCTAACTCTAAAAATATTATGGTAAGTCTTAGATGAAATGTCAAGTGAACACAATAGTATACCATAAAAGTATTAAGAAAATCCAACATGATTAACAGTTTTTAGGAGGGTGCGTGGGAAAAGAAATGTAAACTATCCCCCAAACTTCCTGCTGGAGCCTCTGCTCTGTGTGATCAGACACCTGTTGAGCAATCATGCCGTGGCGAAGGTGCTGAGAGTGTACAAAGGTGAATCAGACACAGACTCTGCCTTCAGACAACTTACAGTCAAGTAGTTTTGTAAGCAATGGGCAGCTATTAATTTGCAGAGATATAAATTTCTCATTAGGCAAGTGTAAGAATCTGTGTAGGCCAATTAAGAGCACAGATCAGCTGCCAGTGACATTTTAAAAAGTCTGACCTGTCGAAGTCCATTAAAAAAATCTGCGTGCCAAGCACCACCTGCGAGGGCGGCATGACCCAGCAGTCGGGGAGGGTGTTACCTCAGTTGAGGCAGCAAAAGAAGTCAGAGCACACGTGGAGCGGGCTTCCTGCTCCTACACAAGGTGGAGCCTGTTAGGACACAAGGATGCTCATCGGCAGGGTTCTGGTCAACGCGGAGTGGAGAGTTAGCAGAAATTCAGTGCTCTGACCAGAGAGCGGAGTGTCGTGGTTTTTGATGGATGAGCCTCTCCAAAGTAGGTGAATCTTGTCCTTCAGGGCCAGGCCTTCAGATTTCACAAGACAAGTTCCCCAGTGCTTTAGATTTTCCTATTACTGAAAACCTAGGGATGGCAAACCATTTTTATTCTCTGGCAACTCAAATAAATTCAGTGGTGAGGAATTTATATCCTCTGTGTTTGTGAAGGTGAAAGAAGAGGCCGGTCCTAAATCTGCATTGAAATAATAGAACTTTTACAAACACCGTTATCAACGGAAATGATTTTGCTTGAATACCGTTGGTAAGTTGCACTGAATAGCTGAATAAAAATACTGTTTCCATTTTCTGTAAAATACTTTGCTGAAATAGTAACCTCTGTAATGTGTATCACTATAATATGTACATAAGAAAGCAAGAACAGTCCTCCCTGGCTTGTTTTCTCTTTGGTTTGTGCCAGGTTTTTAGGAGACAGTGAACATAATTAAGAGAACTAAAGGTGTCTGGCTCAAATAAATTGATGAATGAGACAAAAGTAAATATTATTTTCAGTGCATTTTAGCCCGAGTGTTGAGAAATACTTGAAAGAGTACTGCTCACAGCCTGAAGGGTTTCAACCAGGTTCAAATTATGGAGTTTGTTAATTAGGTTTTTTTGAATGAAAATATTAGCCTATAGAAAAAGGAGAAAGTAATCTGATGAAATGAAAAAAAAAATCAGATCATTTGTGCTAATAGATAAAAATTGGTTTCCTTTTCTTTTTTTTTTTTTTTTTCTTTTCTGTTCTTTGAGTTTGAACTATAGAAGTTTGCCGTGGTAGAAAAGATATCTTCCGGCCCGGCATGGTGGTGCATATGTATAATCCCAGCACACTGAGAGGCTGAGACAGGACAGTTACAAATTCATGTCCATCCTGGGCAATTTAGCAACTTACCAAGACTCTGTCTCAAAAAGAAAAAAAAAAAAAAAAGGAGTTGGGGACATAGCTCAGTGTAAAGGGCCAAGGTTGAATCTGTACTGGAAAAGAAAAATCATTTTTCGGATGGTACTCATGTTAGCAGGTTCACTGGACTTGACAAAGTTAGGAGTAATTTTCAGAAATTGTCAGAACTCTGGAAATTCTAAAACTGGTCTGTTTTGCTCTTCCGCAGTGACCATGTTCTTTGTTTTACCATTGCCACAACTACACACACAGATTTCTCATATTTGGTACATAGGTAACATCATTCTCTGGCTAAAAGAGAATACGTTTTGACTCCTCCCTCCACTCTGTACATTGACTTTATATGAATAAATAAATAAAAGCAGACTGTGTTTGTCTTGCAGGGTTACAGCAGGTGTGAGCAGCTGTCTCTCCAGGAGGCTTGTCTGCATAATACAGTATTCCTGTAGCAATCTTGGTTGCTTTAGGAGTCGCTCCTCGGCTTTTTGTTTTTGTTTTGTTTTCTTTTGTTTGCTGTACTGAGGATTAAGGTGCTCTGCCACTGAGCTGCATCCGCAGCACTTTTGATTTTTATTTTGAGGTGGGGTCTTGCTGAGTTGCCTAGGCTGGGCTCAAACTTGTGAACCTCCTATCTCGGCCTCCTAACTGATGAGTTAGGATTACAGGTGTATGCCATCGCCAGCTCCTGATGAGTTAGGATTACAGGTGTATGCCATCACCGGCTCCTTTGTCACGCTTTCTGATCTAACCCACTGATCTGAACAGGGTATAAAGCTTTCACATCTATTGGGTAGATTACACCATATGCTGTAAACAGGTAGGTGCCTAGTTCTTACATGTTTTGCCTTAAAGATTCTATGAAATGTTCAAATATATTCCTAACAGGAATTTTCATTTATCCACTTTGAGCAGAGAAGAATATAATTTCTTCATGAACACCATTTTTTTTTTTTTGTAAAAGTAAACATTCGTACTGAGACTAGAAGAGAGGACATTGGAAGAATTTGCTGTAGTTAAGGTTGTCTTTAGGAAAAAAGTACTTCAAAAGAAAACACAAATTATTTAACTCTAAAGGACAGTTACCAAAACCATCTGGTAAAAGCAACAGTAAAAATAAATTGATCTTCAAAAACTTAGAAAGTGTAACGTGTTACAAAAAGTTATGACATCAATGTGAAAATAAAACACCTAAGTTCATTATGTTTTTAAAGAAATAATTTTCACAAGGTATATGAAAAACTTGTGATTGATTCCAAAGTAAAATATGGTCAAACACTCCCCCTCCTTCTAAAACCAATCTACAAACAAACAAAAAAGATATCCTGGTTCAGAAAATAAAATACAAGTGCCCAGAAAACTTTTCCCCAAGACAGTAAGTTCTGTGAGAATACATGATTTTGATAAAGTGACAGATTTTACTGATGAATGACTAAGTAGAAAGTGGCTGTTTAAAGGAGTTTTATAGAGTGTAAGTCATTAGAACTGACCATATAAATCAAGAAATAAATCAACTATAGATTCAATGAAATTTAGTGCCCAAGCATCTGAAAGAACTTTCATCAATTGAAATTATACAATAATCTTCAATGAGTCAACCTTATATAAAATTAAAAATAAAAGTATTCAATTGTTGGGCAATACACAATGTTCCTATGGGCAACATACAGTATAATGCTCATCGATCCCTGCCGTAACCCAGATTATGACATCAGCTAGTCCGGAAAGTCCTTTAAAACATCTGTGGAATAGGAGGAATTGTTGAGGGGCAGCACTAGAAATAAGCCTTCATAGTACTGATGCTCATTTTTAAATGGTTTTAATCCCTCTCGGTTAATCAACTAACCAGCATCCCGTGAATCAAAGACCTAACCTGTTATTACACAAACCCAACATTCCAGTTCAGAAATCAAGCAAGTAGAGACAGATATGTATCACATTCTGCCAAAGCTGGAGGGCGATTTACCTGGCACAAACCTCTTTGGGTTACATGAACCTTACTGTGAGAGAGATTCTGACTAAACTTTTGCTGAAGGTGAAATTGATATAATATATTGATGTCGTGCTTAGTATTTATCATCTCTGAAAAGAGAAAGCTAGTAATGTGCTAGAGGGGCAACGATAAGGCCTTTTACTACACTGACCACCAAATGCATAACTTCCCTCTCAAAGCCACCTGTCTGTCCAGTAGTAAGAACAAGTACAGTGGCAGCTACGCTCATTCCTCAATTACAGCCACTTCTTCACCTACTGTCTTATTTATAAATCTCTTATATTGTTATTTAAAAATATTTTAAAAATCAAATTATTATTATGTAACGTGAGGCTTTGGATATTATTAGTATGGATTCTAACAGCACATAAACTAGTGAGATTGCTCAGACTGGGAAGCCAGTCACAGATTGCTATGATTTTAATTTATATGGGTCCTGTTTTATGTTTTAAAAATTATAGTGAGCCTGCCACAAAAGATACCAAAAGAATAGAATAATGCTTAGCTTGACTATCAGGACACACTTGTGACATTTAGTCTAAAAGTCCACCTGCACATGAGAATCTGTAAAAGGAAACTAAGGAGTGATAGAAATGTCCTCCGTTCAATATTTTCTCTCCATGATTTAGCAGTGACTTCAATGTCAGAGTTAGGATAAGATGAGTGGACATGGATGTGGTTAATATGATCCGGAGTCTTCAATTAAGGAGAGAAACACTGTTTAAAAATCTACTTCATAAAATCACCTTGTCATTAACATAAATTTTTAATGAGTTTAGGTTAGAAGCACCCCTCAATAGCATTGTCTAAAAAGTTCTCACTTGCTTGGGGTGAGGATGCATGTGAAGGAATTTTCTGCAGAATCCACTTACCAGACAGAGGAGGAGGGCAGATGCCGTGAAGGGAGTCCAGTCCATCGCCGCTGGGGCGCCCTTACACCCAGGACTAAGGAAGCTTTGTTTGTTCTTCTCTGTTCCTTTTCTTTCTCCCACTCGGCTGGTGTCTGATTAAAATGATTTCTCAGTAGCTGTTCTTACATGCAGGCTTTGAGGTGTTTCTGCCTTCCTCTGAGAGAGGGACTGAGGTACGTATAACCAGTCTGGATCCCCACCCTAAAAACTTGGGCTGGTCTCCCTGAAATGCTTGACAAGATCATCATTGCTCCCAGGTAGAAGCTCAGGGACACACCCTTCTTCCAGCTGAAAGCAGGTTTCCATGGGCGCGGAAGATCCGCGGCTCTGCTGAAGCTTTTCAGCGGCAGGCGCTTTAAGTGATCAAAATACAAGTTATGCAATCGAGAGGGGCTTCTCCTCCTGGGCTTTATTGACGAGTTGTTTAACTTCTCCCATTTTAAAAAGGGAGGGATAGTCTGGGTGCTTGTATAATTCGGAAGATTATCTGGCTCATGTTCAAGCCAAACCCTCAAATCATGATAAAAAGTTATAAAATTTCCATTTTAGTCATTTTAATAGATGTCAGGAAAGAGTCAGTTATTTTCTAAGAGACAGAAAATTTGCTAATGTTGAGAGTGAGCATTTTAAAAAAAAACACATTAATTCAATCAAGTAAGCCTATGGTACTTAATAATTATTAGGTCTTCTACCTAAGTCACGTTTCCCTTTAAGTGACCGGTCTGACTTTCCCGGAAGCCTCCATTTTCTCTCTAAATGAGTATTTTCTCTCTCTAATTATTTTTCTCCTTAACAAACACTGTCCTTTTCAAATGCAGTAAAGCAAAACTTCAAATATTTGATCGCTAAAGTAGAGCCAAAGTAAACAGTGAAAACCACCAATGAAATCCTGTTGGCGATTTAAAAATGAAGCGGAGTGCCTGAAATACTGAAATACTGACGGAGTCACTGAAAGCTTCTGCTGTTCGGGTGAGGTGTGCTAAAAGTCAGTGCCGATTCCCAAGCGCAGAGCCAAGAATCTGCAGAGTGAGCCAATTAGCGCACAGGGAGCGCAGCGGCCAACAGCCCACACAGGCAGATGCAAAGCTGCGTGCAGCCCTGAGGCTTCCGGGAACCGTGACCCTTACCAGGCCGTGCTTCAACGTATTGTTGGCGTGTCTTTTCCTCACCTGGTGATACAAACATTGCAAGTGGCAGAAAGCCTGTAGGAGCTTTTGCTCCTGTAGAAAGCCTTAGCAGTTGGATCCGCCAGCCTGGAACTATAGAGCTATCTGGTAAGATGTCGATTTTGGTCAAAGTGTCCCACAAAGCCAGAGTGAACAGGTTTCTGAGGGTCAGGCAGTCTCCAGATGTTGCCGTTTTGTCACAGCTGTGGCAAAGGTTACTGGGCAGTGGTTTGAAATGTCATGTCCTGTGTGATAGAGCAAGGGGGAGGGCAGAAGGCTGTCTGGGTTTGCTTGCATGAACAAAAACAGTAAGGATTGCTTGATGTGCAGAAATGTAATAAAGGAGATGGCCAGGCCAAATTTCTGTTAGTCAAGTGAAGTTAGAATGTGAGTGTAGACCTATGACTTAGGCTGAGCAATGTGTTAGTAGAAGGACTGTCTACCGTGAGTGACAGAGACTCCCTGGGGCGCCAGAGGCGGAAGAATCTACTCTCGGAGCCTTCTAGTGGCAGGTGAGTGCTTTACCCTCCCTGGGTTCTGGGCGTGACCCCGCAGTGTCCTCGGCCCTTTTCATCCGTCGAATTACCCTTCCTGAAGCCCAGTCCTGGCTCCACCCCTAACTCAGTGCCCTGCTGCAACAATCCCGATCAACCAGAGAGATTCGTGGGGCGGTTTTCTGGAGCCTCTATGGAGTGTGGCAGAGCACCAAAGGTGCAGCGAGTGGCTGTCCTGATAGTCGCATGGTAGCCGGTGACATTAAGCAGTGAGAGAGGGATATTAGGAAGCACTATTCTTCTTTCCTTCCCTCTTTCTCTGTCTTTTTTCTTCTTACTCATTTTAATGTCCTTAGTATAGTGCTGCCCACTAGAACTTTCTGCAAAGCACAAATGTTGTCTATCTGCGCTGTCCAATATGGTAGTCATTTGCTACATGTGACTATTGAGCATTTGGGTTATGGCTAATATGACTGAGGAACTGAATTTTTTTTTTTTTTTTTTTTTTTTTTTTTTTTTTTTTTTTTTTGGTGCTGGGGATCGAACTCAGGGCCTTGTGCTTGCAAGGCAAGCACTCTAACCACTGAGCCAAATCCCCATCCCCAGGAACTGAATTTTTAACGGTCCATAAGTTAATTTACATTTAAATAAGCACATGTAGCTAGTGGTCATCCTGCCCAGCAATTCAGAGAGGTTAGAACATCATTGCTTTTGTTATCGTCTTCCTCACTCAACTCTCTCTGATTTTTAAAAATACAACCCCCTTTAATCAAAGCTACCTTATTTCCTTTCTTAACAGGAGAATTCTACCTTCATTCCAGTTTCCAATTAACACCTTCAAATAGCCTGAGCTCCAGGTAATCTCTTGTCTCTGTGGAGTCCAATCGCTTTTCCTGACTCCTTACTGATCCTCTTTCCTAATCCCTGTGGGTGAAGATTCGTGAAAACTTTGGCAACACAAGCCACATTTCCACACTCACATTTTCTCTTTCTTAAGCACACTGCACTGTGGCACAACAGTACTATCCACGGTGTTTCTTTGTTCTCAGTGTACCCACCTCCTGTCCACTTGCAGCCCTGGTCGGTGTATGTACCTTTCTGTGCACACCAACCAGTCTCATTTTGTGGAGATTTGATGAAATCTGGGTAATTTTCTATTGGAATGTCCCTGGTAAGCTGACAAAGTTTCCAGTAGTGATCAAAGTTCACCTGAGAAATGAGTTTTCCTCCCTTTAATTGCAAACTCCAGAACATCATCCCAAGAGCCTACATTTCTTTATTTATTTTCAGCTAGGAACACTGCCACATTTTTTTGAAAGTTGAAAATGGAATCTTTTACTAAAAATGATAAACTGGCTTATAATTTCTAAAGCCTAATTAAAATAACAGACTATTCTTGCCAACATCATTACTGGGTACCCGTAGTGTGGATTCATATTTTGGAGAAACCCTTTGGAATATGTTTTTATCTCATATGTAAAATTCTGGCTTTATATGTGTGTCAAAATTATCCCGCTGAGCCCTACCAATTGTTTTAAAAAAATATGTGAAAGATAAAAATACATCTTAAAAATGGAGAAATCGAGGTAAGTATATTAAGGATAATATAAATGCTATAAATTTTTATTAGATTATGTAGGGTTATGTCTTTATTTTTAGAAATATTTGTTTAATTATGTAGTGACAAAAATTTTCCTTATGGTGATTCAGTGGCACAATAAGTGAAATAAATATGGCAAAATGTTAACAACTCAGGTCTAAATGCTAGTATATGCTGTTCTTGGGTTTTTTTTTTAAGCTTCGTAATAAAATAAAGATATTGGACTAAAGTAGGGGTGGCAAAATTATGGCCATGGACCAGTCTGGCTCACGGCCTGTTTTTTTTTTTTTTTAAATTGGAACACACCCGTACTCATTTGCTTGTATGTCATCTATGGCTACTTTCACTCTAGAAAACCAGATGGCATAGTGGGACAGAGACTGTGTAACCAGCAAAGCCAAAACTAATTCCTTACCTGGCCCTTGCCAGAGAAAGCTTGCCTGTCCTTGGGCTGGGAGAATAGGCAAAAGGCTGCAGCACAAAACAGAGTTCATCAGGGGATTCGCTCGTTTTAGGAAAGTCCACCAAGTTGTTCTGAAGGACGCGAGCGACGGTTATGACGACTGAGAGTAACCAGGAATATTTACGCTGAGGCTTGCAATGTTTTGAATTGTGCAAGAAGCTCATATATATTAGAAAAATTCAAGGGACAAGAATTTGAAGAGGGAAGAATTTTATTGTTCATTGTTATGGGCATTCCAAAACTGGTATGTCTTTATAATCAAATTGTGTTTTTAATTTTATATTCTCAGAAAGACTTTATAATAACTAGTAGGCAGCTGAATACTTCTTCCTTTTTTTTAAAGCCAGATCTAAGGAAAAAAACCTTCATTTTATTTTTAAGTAAATTCTAGAATGGTCATTCAATAGCATCCCATCTTTATATATGTATGTAGAAAGAATTTTTATGAGCAGAGAAATATCTCAAATGATTTTGAGAACCTTAGATTCTTTCTTAAAACTTAAGTATTTTTTAATAAAGTAGAAGAGTTAAAATAGAATAAGCTATTACTTCTTGTGCTTTAAAAAACTTAGAAAAAATAATTGTAATTAAGCACCCATTCTCTCCATGGTCCTCACTGTGCTAGGTGCTGTCCAGTATTCGGGATACTCTGCCTTCAAGGTGGTTCCATCGTAGCCACAAATTAGTGAAAAGGGAGTATTCTGACTTCCATCTAAAAGCCTGTGGTACCCACGCACCTCTGGGTATCAGCTCCAGCCCCAGCGTGGTATCGCAATTTTACATGCAGGTCCAGTTCTTCCGCTTCTTCCTAGTACATTATCACTGGTTCAGTTGTACAACAAGTTCTTCCTTGGCTAACCATGTGCCTTGCACTGTACTAGGTTCTGGGGTTACGAACATGGACACAGGTGGCCCTTACTCCAAAGTGGCTCCAGGGTAGCCGGGATGAGAAAGACAACGGATTTTTGGCCCATTCGCTAAACAGAAGCATGCATAAGATGCTTTGGGAGCCCTTCGTCCACTTTTGTGGGAAGTGGTGTCTGAGAAATCTTATGCTGTTCTGCTCTGTAACATTTCTGACAGAATTGATTGCTAAAACACTTGATTTCTTCCTGACTTTGTAACCCACTTACTCCTTCATTTTGTACTTTAAGTTTTATATCTTCTTTCATCTCAACTTTGCCTTTGTCTCTTTATTTCAGCCAGTGTTGATCTTCTTCAGGCTTTCTTTACCCTCCATGGCTGTGCCAATGTTCTCGTTGCACTTTCTGCGTCCAAGCTTTTCATCTGTTTTGTATTCCTTTTCCAAAATAGTTTCTGAAATGTTTTCCTTGTGTAACAGCTTCTCTTAAGAAAGAGCAGTAACTATATATATCTTTTCCCAGTTCCAAATGTTTTAGTATCGTAATCCCTTGGTGACAAATTTATGTTTGCAGATTATTTGTGTTTGTGGTGAAAATAAACACCATCACTTTCCCCCTCTTCTTCCTCCCCCTCCTTCTTCTCAGCTGGTGGACTGAACCCAAGTTTTTTTTTTTTTTTCCTGAGGTAAATCAATAATGCATTTATGTGTTCTTTTTAGGCAGGGCCTTGCCCAGTTGCTAAGTTGCCCAGGCTGGCTTCAAACTCGAGATCTTCCTGCCTCAGCCTTCTAGAGTGCTTGGATTACAGGTGTGCTACCACACCCAGCTTACCTTTCGTCTGTGAGGACCTTTTTGACAGGGATGATATCAATGTGTTTCAGGGTGTCCAGTAGTGATTAAGTTTTGTTCAGAATATTTTCCATTTAGGGGCAGTAGATGGTCTATTAGAAAGTAAACTGCTTACTCCATCATTCTCAGAAATTGTTGTCGGTTGTGGTTTTAAATATTCAGTTCTACCAACATTTCTTGAACCCTGTTAAGGACTGTACTGGTTGTTGGGATAGATAAAAGTAGATACTAGAAGTTCCCAGCTTTGAGAGGCTGTAATCTTGCCTGGATCTTAAAGGGCGATGAGGCTTATCTCTGTTACATAGCACACTGATGTATGTGCTGCAAGAAAGCCCTGTGGGGTTTTATGAGCCCTGAAAAAAGGGAAAAATTTCATGTTCGGGGAATTGGAGAAGTCTTCATAGAAGGTAGATTTTGAAATTTTCAGGGTGACTACACTGCAAAAAATGGAGATGCAGATAGGAAATAAGGCAGAAAAAAAACCCCATATTTTTCCAGGCCCGAAAGGAGCCGTGTGAAACTGGAGTATAATATTTGTGAAAGATAGCAGGTTTGACGGGTTAAGGGACACACAACAGAGACTGGACGTGGAGGGCTTTCAACGCTCAGTGGCAGACAGAGAATCACTGTGGACTTCCGAGCAAGGTATCATCCTTGGCAAAGTCATGCTGTGGGCTGTGTCCTTGGAGCCTTGTGATAAATGGATAAAGAAACATTAGAGGAAGGAAGGTGCATTTAGAGGCGACTAGAACAGTTCAGGTGGTGGACCTGGAATATGTGATTTTGGTGAGAAGGGAAAGAATGGGTGAGAGAAACATGACACGATTCACACAGCACAGACGGTTGATTCAGCGGATGGGGAGGAACAAACAGGATGGTGAGAGTTTGGGGGAAATCTTTCTTTTAAAATTAAGTGCACATTTCTAGGTAAATGGTTGCACCTTGAGAACATACTCTTAAGCGAAATAAATCAGACACACATGAGTACATATTGAATTATTGCTCTGATGTGAGAAACCGTAAGTGTAAATAAGGACAAAGAGGTATAAGTGACACTGTGAAAAAGAAAGATAATATTCAAATGGGAAGAGAACTAGAGAGGGAGGAGGGGGAAGGGAAGGAAGGGAACAAATGGCAAACTGTAAATAAAGCTATTGTAAATAAGGAAGGGAAGGGGGAGGGGAACTAAAATACATCATGTACAGGTACAAATTACCTACGATGAATGTGATCGTTATGTACATCTACAGTGCGCCAATACATGTTCTTGGTAAAAACTTGAAAAACAGTAAGTGCAAAGGGAAGATATTGGACCTTTTAACAAAGAAAATAATCTGTAAGAAAAAGAAATGTGTACGAAGTGTTCCTAGACATTGTCAACGCTTAGTTTGCTTGTGTTTTGTTTTCTTCCTTTTTTACTTCATGTTAATAGATCCAAAACTTCATCCAGATTTAAAATATGGTAACATTTGGCCACATTAGCTGTATCTCTCTTTCTGGGTGCGTACATTTTTTATTAGTTTATTTTTATGGAATAATTGGAAGTAAGTTGAGAAAATCATGTTGCTTTATTTCTGAATACTATGATATGTCTCTTCCATAACTGAGACTTTTGCAACTTGATCATACCCTGAGTGTCTTTGATGCGAAAAATAGCAAAAGGAATAATGACACTAATGAGCTATGACACATCGAATGAAAGAGAGTGCGCATGTTCACGGTGCTCCTCACAAGGTGGTGAAAAGTAAGCGCTTCTTTAGAGAAGATTGCACCTAATAAATATAGAGGAAAAGAGAAGAAGAAAATGTTCATACTGCACCCGCCGCATAATAACCGATTCAGACAAAGATTATCAGTGGGTGTGGTTTGCTGGGAAACCAAGAATTTACATGGACTCAAAGTATTACACTATCGAAGCAACTAATAAAACTTACTATTCTCCTTAATGAGGCAAACTGACAATATGTACCTCTTTTCATGATGCAAGGGAAACCACACGATGGCACAAAAGTAGTATGCCTGCCCAGAATATTTAACCTGAATCTTCAAACGAGAAAGCAATCAGAAAAATCCATTTTGGAATATTCTGTTAAAAATGATCTGGAGTGTTCCAAAGTGTCAATGTTCTGATATGCAAGATACAGTAGGGGATTGTACTAGATTGAATGAAACTAAAGAGGCATAAATCCTAAACACAATGTGTGATCCTTGGTTGGATCATAGTACATTCTGTTGGAATAAAGAATAGCAGTTATAGATGCTTTATAAAACAATTATCAACTTTGATTTCAAGAATTTTACATACTAGAAAAGGTCAGTTTTTTTAAGGTTCATTTCTTTAAATATTTTTAACACCAAATGTGCCCAAAATTAAAAGTGGGAGTAATGTTATAAATTATTAACAGGATAATTTCAAAACAAATCAAGACAAAATTTTTAAAAGAGAAAATATGTAAGTTGTCATCCATGGTGAAGATAAAATCCTTATAAGTGTTTTTAATCAAGTGAGATAGCACTGTATGCTCAAAGGAAAATGCAGAGCAAGTAAATAGGACGAAGACTTTAATTTATATTTTTAGTCATTGGCATATTACAAGAATGATTCTGAAAGCAAATTAAACATAGTAAATTGTTGAAGTTTGAAATAATACATTGATATATGACACTTATTCTTATTAAAAGAATAAGTCATGACCAATTGGAATTCTCTTGAGAAATGTAAGTCATTTTAATGTTACAAAAATCTAGTACAGTATTTAACCACTATAACAACTCAAATTAAAAATAAATTAATAAGTGTTTTTAAAAGCTTGATATATTTCATCGTTTGTTCATTTGCCTTTTTGTTGGTGGTACTGAGAACTGAACTCAGAGCACTGAGTAAATTAGGCAACCACTGAGCCATACCGATGGTCCTCACCTAGATCATCTTTTTTCTTTTTTTTTTGGTGCTGGGGATTGAACTAAGGGCCTTGTGTTTGCGAGGCAAGCACTCAATATCATCTATTTTTAAATGAAAGATTGAAATACAAATAAACTGCATGGTGATTAATTTAATAAAAATTTTATATCATAAAAAATCTATACCATATTTACTGTCAAAAAGGTAAACTCATTCTTATTGAAGTGAGGAAAAAACCCCACTACTATATCACTCAATATTTTCTGGAGATAATACCACAGAAAAAAAAATGTTACAGAGTCAAAATTATGGTTATTTAGAGAGCACACATTTTCTACATAGAAATCCTAAGAGAATCAAATTTATTATTGTAAACAACCTGAAATATTTTCTGGTGGCTAATTGCTTAATTAATAAACAAAATTCAGTAATCTAAGTAATTTCTAGTCAAGGAGGATAATGAAAAAAAAGTATGTCCCTCTAAGTAACAACTGTAAATGTAAAGTAGCTCATAAGTTAACAGAAGAAATGTGTAGAGCCTGCATGAAAAAAAATTTAAAACTTTCCTGAGGGACATAAAAAGACCTGAGTAACAGAGAGAGATACCTTGTTTTTATACAAAAAAGATGTAATGTGATAGAGACATCCAAATTTTTTTTGATGTGAAATTTGACAGAATTATTTCATACCACATATGGAGTAATAAATAATCGAAAATAGAAATGAATTTTCTGGAAAAGCATAGTAGAGCAAAGTCAAGCCTAATGATGTGCTAACAATTAGAACACTGCAGTAATTAAGACAATTTTTTTTTTTAGTAATTAAGACAATTAGGAACTGGAAAATAAATTTAAAAGCCAATGAAATAGATCTAGGATTTTGGGAATAGATTTAATACATATGTTCAGAAAAGTTCTCGGATCTGGAAAGAAGATGACTTTTTAAATTTAAATCACTGAGAAAAATGCACATAATTCAACAGATGATTTTGAGACATGTAGCTAGCCACTTAGAATAAAATTAACCATATATTCTTTCTATTAAAAAATTTCCTGGGGAGAAAATGTTTAAATGTAAAGAAAGTCCATTGGAGAAGAAAAGAAATGAGTCAAAAATTTAAATATCTAGAAGTGTGGAATGCCTAGCTAAATCCAGAACCCACAAGTGAAAAGGATTGACAAATTTTAGCAACATAAACATGAAAACATATGTGTGGTAAGTAAGCATAAGCAAAAAAAAAAGTGGTAAACTAGAAAAATATTTTTTACGTGTGTCACAAATGAAGGTCTACTTTCTATAATATATAACGAACTCCAGGAAATCTATAAAGGAAAGTTGATGATCCAAAAGAGGCAAAAGACATATACAAGTTTGTCATTTAAAAAAAACAACAAAACATACACTGGCTAGCAGACAGAAAAGATGATCAGCCTTAGAAATATATATATATGTATGTATGTGTGTGTGCGCGCATGTGTGTGCGTGTGTGTGTGGCAATGACCATGAAACATGCAAAGAATGTTTCACCTATCAGATTGGTATTTGATAACAGAAATATTAGATAACACTTATTGTTGGAGAGGAAGAAGGAAAACTAGAAATCACTTCTTTGGAAGCATAAGTGTAAGTTGATATAATGTCTTGGGATAGCAATTTGATGATAGGTAACAAAAATTTAAGTATATACTCACCTAGATACAACATTTTCTGTGCTCTGAATTTGGCTCAAGATATACTGGTCAAAATGCATACAGATGAAAAATTACAAGCAAGGATATTCCTTGCATACTGTTGTAAGACTGAAAGATTGGTAATATTCCAAATGTCCATCAAAACAGAACTAAGTAAATTGGAGAATATTTGTATAGTGGAACAAAAAATGAGACATCTCTATGTACTGACAGAGAAAGATGTCTTAGTTTTAGTATGTGTGAAAACAAAAATAGTGTGCTCAACATGAACACGTTTGTATAAAAGTAAAAATGTCTTATGTGTGCATATTTTTATATGTGCATAGACATTTTCTAGAATTATTTATATAAATCTATTTACAAGACAAGGACTTACATGTTTAATTTTGTATCCTTCTGATCCATTTCTATAGTTTAGTGCTCATAGGCCTTTACTTCATAATAAGAAATGATGATGCTTGAAGCCTCACAATTGTCATGCTATTGTGTTGCAGCATTGGCCAACAGATAGATGAAATAATGTTAAGTGTCCATTGGATGACAGAGAAAGGAGTATTAGAGACATATATGTGAAAGTTGTCAGCTTAAAGGTGTTACTGAAATTACATTAATGGAAATTACATTACATGCATTCATAGAAGGCATGAAGAGAAATATATAAAAATATCTGAAGGGTAAACTTCCATGTTTACATTTGCTTAGTAAGAATGAAGAGGAGGCAGCGAAGACAGAAAAGATGCTTCAAAGAAGTGGTAATACCAGTTCTGCCCAGCGCGATTTAAATCAAAGGCAGAGCATCAAGATGAGAAGTTTCCCAAACAGTCCTAAAGATAGGAGAAAAATTGGAAGAGCACAAGCATTTTCCCAATTTTCTTCCACACTTTCTGGCTATTAGTTTTCTGTTTCTTTGCGGCCATGTTCTTCCTTAACTGCTCGTTCAACATGTTTGTCTTATAAAGCTTGATTCAACCTCTTTTCCTTTCTGTAGTTTCCTCAAAAGTAATCTTATACAATAACAACAATGGTAGATATAGGCATTTAGAAATTTTTTTTCCCTCCAAACTTCAGACTGCACATCTAAATGCTTGCTTGATATTTC
Source organism: Hystrix cristata (assembly GCA_004026905.1). Classification (NCBI taxonomy): domain Eukaryota; kingdom Metazoa; phylum Chordata; class Mammalia; order Rodentia; family Hystricidae; genus Hystrix; species Hystrix cristata. The sequence goes on along the minus strand of PVJO010003232.1, from coordinate 9,967 downwards.
TCTTGGAAGTTTCAAATACATTTCAAACACACTGGACTGAAAACTCATGCTTTCATCTTCACCAGTGTACAATTCCCAGGCAGAAAGACCACTATCTAGCTAATTGTGTGAGACAGAAGCCCAAGACCATTAACAAGATCTTTTTCTTCTTATTTTTCCATTGCTAAGATCTATTGACTTTACATCCAGAATGTCTCTCAAGTTCATTCTCTATTCTCCATTTTAAGCACCACCGTCTTAGCCAAGTAACTGTTGTCCCTCACTAGAATTGCTGTTGTAACTTCCCAATAGGCAGGGCTGTATCCATCCTGGCTAGCCCACCATCTGTTGATTACACTAGTGGTCAGAAATTATTTTGAAGAGAAAACTTGAGCCTACCAATCTGTTTAGAGTCTTTTTCAATGACCTTGAGGACTAAGGGGAACAAATGTTCTTAGTCTGGGCTACAAGATCCTGAATTATCTCACACTGACATACTCTCCGGGCTCATCTTGTGCTGCATTCTATCTAAAAGATGGTTCCCTGGCCCTGAACACCTCTCCTTCCCAGTTATCGTAGTTGCAAGTTTGTGTTTATTTGTGTGATTGTTTAGTCTCCACCTTTAGCGCTAGACTGTTATGTCCATGAGAATAGGAACAATGTTGTTTTGATGAAAACCATATTCTGCAGAGCTAGTGTATGGTATTGCCCAATAAATATTTTTGAATTAATGGACAAATGAATTGAAGCAAAATGGACTTTGAAGAATAAGGGTCGCATGTTTCAAACTTTGTTGAGAGATTTGAGAGGGTGACAAAAATACTAAGAAGCAGCCCTCAAATCTGAATATAGATGATTTTCAATGAATTTCAGAAGCACCTTGAGTGATATGAAGGTTGGTATTATCAAGAATACTCAAACATCTGACTCTGGAGTATATTCTGGAAAGTGAAAGAAATGAAGGGTAGATTCACTAAGTGATTAATTCTGAAGAAATGCAGTGTCTACTGGTATGAGATCTCAATGAGGTAAAAAGATACACTATATACAGCAGAATTAAAGAGAGTGAGGTTTCTAAGACAGTAGATTGTCGTCTTAAAATTTGCATATTAGACTTTATTTGTGGAACGATTTCATAAGGTGTAGAATGTGGCCATGGGAACAGGTGTTTGTGATGGTATGAAGTGTATTGTGGCCCCTGTATACACGGTCCTTGGGCAATTAAAAGGCCCTTAAAGTTGAAGAACATGTCTCCTTCCCTCAGCTCCCTTAGCATGAGGATCCAGTGTGTGTGCAATATATATTTTAAGTTAAATTTAATTAAAGTCTTATTTTTCAGACATTCTGCCACCTTAGTTCTAATAGTATCTCTCTTGACTCTGCGTTTCATGGTTACGTCCATGCAAACTCTGCTTCCTCACTATTTCTTGAATGAAGCATGTTAAGTGTTTTTACTTGTTAAAGTATCCATTTCATCATAACTTGATCTCACTCAAGCAGTGAGATGCATGTGTGTGTGTGTGCATGTACGTGTGCATGTGTGTGTACATGTGCATGTGTGATTTTTTTCCCTGCTGTTGGTTACTTCAAAAAATTAAGTCACGGTCAATGACCATCAAATTTATTTTGGCAGTTATGACAAGAGTTACAATAAGAAACCAGTGAACAGGTTTTTAAAACGTGTTTCTGGTTGTTGGGAGGGTTTTTCAATTCAAGCAACTGCAAACATCATCAAAATTCCATGATATAATCAGGTAGGTACTATGAAATGCCGATGACTAACCTCTGGAAATGCACATCCAAGCAGTCAGACTTGTATATTATGAGTCACAGAACTGTAGACTTACAGCCAGTGTGAAGAACACCCTTAAAAATCTACATACTTCAGAGATATTAGTGGAGAAATAAATACAATGGTAACACCCAATTCTATCAGGAATCTTGGGTCAAATTAATCCGAGGAGTAATAACTTGGACTAACTCAAACTAATATCAAAGATTAATCACAGGATCTTAACAAATCTTTTACCATCAAAATATTTACTTCCATACAGAGGTATTAAATTTGATGGTAGTAAATGACCTGCTTAATAACTTATATAGAAAATTATTTTTGAAAATGTGCTTAAACTGTGGCCTCTAAGGCCCCTATTATGTTATTAAATCCGTATTTCCAGAGGAAGGAGACCAAGAAATTACATTTACAGTAAGTTCCTGAAGTGACTGGGAAGTACTTGCAGTTTGACAATCTCTGGTGTAGAAACATGTTTAGGAAGATTTGATCTCCCAAATTGTCCTGGTGCATGTATCGTACTTGTTACACAAATGAATAGAGACACAGTGAATCTGGAGGTATTTTTTGGGGGGTTCTGGGGATTAAACTCAGGGCCTTGCACTTGCTACACAAGTGCTCTACCACTTGAGCTAAATCTCCAACCCTGATGGGGTATTCTTTTATTTAACCTGCTTTTGCTAGTTCACGACAGTCTCAAGAATCCAAATATTGTTGTTAATTTGAAGAAATTTTGTGGCTTAGAGAAAGATAAGATAAGCTTTGGAATCAGACAAAGCCAAGATCAAATCCCGGGTCTTCCACTGTGAGACTTTGGTCAAATCAACTCTTCCATGAACCTTAGGTTTTCTTATCTGTAAAATGGAGATGATAGCATGTTTACTTAGTAGATAAACAAATGTTTATGGGAATGAAAAATCATGACAAGAGAGTGGAAGAGAAGGGGCAAGAACTCTTCTTGGGGTTCACTTTGCCAAACAGGAGCTGCCTTCTATACTCCAACAGGAGTCACGGGCGAGGCTCCTTCTCAGGCCGCAGAGTGGGCTGCAAAGGGCCTTGCAGGGCTGGTGCGCCGCGGGGTGTCTCCTCCCTGGGACACGCCTTGCAGATGGCCCTGCAATTCTTGCTCTCTGACCGATGCCCGCCCACATCAGAATGACTTTCCTGGTGCTCGGACAACAGTTGGTGTGTGTTACTCATCTGTGGGGCGTCTCAGGGTGATAAGCTTTCCCTCCTCAGCCCAAGCTTGGAGCGAAAGTCGTGATAGGGAAGTTTCATATCCATTTTATTTGTACAACCACAACCCCAAATAACACTGAAGTACTGGGTATTCCCTTCCAAGTGTTTCCTTAGCAATTTATTATTGTTGCTTATCTGTTATGTTTCTTCTTTCCAAAGGAAGTTCATAGTCTGGAGCAGGGTCGGGGAGACGTGTGTGAGGGTGTGTGTGTGTGTGTGTACTATTATGTATGTGCATGGTAGTGTGTTGCGTGTTTGCTGCCAACTCTGTACAATATATTAAAGATTCCCCTTTTCTGATTGCTTTTTTGGTTATTGTCAAGGCTTTGCAGCTTGGAAAAATGCCTCGCTGCTAGATACCCCATTATGAAATCTCCACAGCTTTCTTCCTAACTCGAGAGAGAGAGGCCTTCTGTTGGCGGAGGACAGCTTACCTGGAAAGCTCTGCTTGGGCCAACGTTTCTGTCTGCCAAGATCCTGGGGGAGAAGCGGTTTGGATTTCGGGGGTTTCTTCTCCTTTAAAGAGAAGCTTCCTTTCCTGTGAGTTAAGTAGCCTGGTGTGGTGTCAGCACAAGCCGACTCTGCCTGCCTCTCGGACCCCAGCAAACGCTCACTTGCAGCAAGAATACTCACTGATGATGAAAACAGAAAAAAGATCTCGATGGCAGGGTTAATCATTTATTCATGCACACAATCATCACAGATTGAGCTCTTATTTAGTGTAAGATGCTATGCTAGGTGTTGGGCACATAGGTATCCTTAAAGAAATCCTTAAATACATCCTTGAAGAAACCACGGTCTAGAGGACATGTTGTTCCATTGAGAAAAATCGAAGCACTCGTTTGTATTTACATTTGCATTGTTGGTTCGCTTCACAGATAAGAGGAGCTCAAGCTTTACCCCAGAAACTCAGTGGGCTGAAATGATTGTACAGAGCCTCTGATATCTTATATTTTTTTATCATTAGTGACTAAATAATTGATAGGTCCAATTTTACATATCCTTCATTCATTATTTAGAGTAAAAAGTTCTGTAACACTTCCAAATATTTAGTCAAACTTTCAAATTTCACAGAAGTATACTATTTATAAAATATAATAAACCGAAGTACAAATTAAATTGATTAGTTATAACTTTAGCCATTAAGTATTTTCTTGACAGAGATTAATAGGAATATTATATTCCAGTAAAAACATAAACGATATAATATTTAAAAGTGGAATTTCCTACTCTAAAAATAGAAACTACCTGAGAACCACTGATCATTTAAACTATGAATGTGAAAGAGTGTAAAATAGTTCTTAAAATCAACAGTAATTCATCAATGGGGTTTTTATTATCCCAAAAAATATTTATTGAGTACTTACAAGCAGATGTTATACTTAGTAAATATTGTGTAAAAACTTGATAAGCATTTGAGAAATTAACCACTTAACAAAAAATACAGGTAATTTCTTTGCAGTGAATCTGTGTCTCTCTTAATTTTAACAAAGTTTTTAATGTTTCAAATAAAACATTACTGACTTTGATAGACAGTATGATTAAATAAAAATGCAGGAAAAAAATGGATACAACACAAATACCTTTTTAGTTTCAAAAATTGGAAAGAAACTTTAGATTTCCTCAAATCTTCCTGATCTGGTGCTTACTCTATCACATATTTGATGGGAAACTGTGAAAAAAAGTTGTTTAAGTTTTTAAAGTTCAAAAATCAATAAGTATATTAAAGAATTCTTAATAACATTGTTTTATATTTAAAATATATAAAAGAATATAAGTTCTGAAGGTGAAAGTAAAAGTACATAGAGATCCTGGTAAGGTGATTATCTTTCATATACATTTTGCTACAAGAGAAGTGGTAGACCAAAAGATTTTCAAATTTAGGGAAAGTAACTGAAGCCCTCAAGTCCTAAACTTAAAGTACTGTGTGTTTCATATGAAATGTTCACTTCTTTTGTACTCATTAGAAAGTGAATTGGGATCACCATCTTTTAAAAGATTTCTGCACAGAATGTTACACATAGCTTATTTAACCGTCTTTGAATTTCAGGAAGTTGTAGCACTTAAAAGATTATGACAGTTTTTTGTAACAGCAGATGCTGTATATTTGTGGGGCATGTTTAGAAACAGCTAATACTTAACAGCAATGTGGAAATTTCTAAATTGGGAGAGCCTTATCCATCTTCTTCTCAACCTAATTTAAGGGTCTCCTGCTTTCCAGGGGCTCTTAACACATCAAAATAGTACCCTGAACACTCGTTGAACTGTGAGGGTGATGTATACAAGGGTTTCCCAGCTCCCCACATAGAAGCTGTACGGAGATGAAGTGGCGGTCTCTGTTTCCAAATTCTCCAAGTTGGGGAGAATATTTGACTTAAACATTAAACCCTTAATTTCAAAATACGTTTGATTTTTTTTCAAAATATATTTTGAAATTAGATAACCTACTAGAAGCCGAATGGACTTTCTTTTACTGCCTAAGTACATATTTGTCCTCTTACTGCCTAACTACATGTAGCGATACCTCCCAGATACAGCCGTAAGCACAAACATTACCTTGCGATGGACTTAAGATGCATGTACATGTTGAATTGGAATAAAACTTGTGCAATTCAGAAAGGATTTGCCAACTGCTCTGTGCTCTCTATACTCTTATTGTCCTAGCTACCACATTTGCTTTATATCAGTATTACTGTATTACTATTATTTTGCTAAATTAATAGGTCTAGTTAATGGATGGTCTCAGTAAGAACTTGTTTAACTTGTTTTATTTTTCTGAGTAGGTGTTCTCTATAAATGTAACTTCACACTGTACTTGTTATTTTTCTGTATTGACTTATGTTACTCACATAGAACTTAGTTTTGAAGACAAAGCATTTCAAATACTTTAATGATACAAAGTATAAGAAGATAATTTTTAAAAAAGTATCACAGTGTTTATGACATTGAAGATGAGTTTTCTTGGAAATATTCAAGAAAGTTATGGTTAATTTTTAAAAAGTCTTACTACCACTCATTTTTAAATGTTACGCCTTAGGTAAAATCGCCATAACTGGAGTGTCAGAGTTCTTTCCTACAAGACAGAAATGTTATACTGGATGAGATGAGGAAGCTTCTAGTTCTAAAGTGGTGATGCTAGGAAAGAAATATTTCTGTAGTATGTATGACTTCTTCTAGATGTAAGAGAAAGGGAACTTTGGGACTGTGTTAAGGAAAGTTGCAGTTTTTTCTTTGTGTAAGTGTAATTCTCTGATGATTTTCGGTATGATAAACCTTTGTATCCTATAGGATAGCAAATTGTTACTTTTATGTACCTCAATGATTACCATACAGATGTTTTCCAGGTAATTTTAGAGGAGATTAATTTCAGGTTTGGGTGGAACTGCTGTTTTTATTTAGAGCTGCCTCTTTACAAATAACACAGGGGACCTGAGATACAAAAATGGCTTATTCAAGGTAAGATCAGCCTTATTTCAAGATCGGATCAGGCCTTCTGGTCTTCTGACGCCTTTAATCCTTTCTTCCTCATCAGTTTAGCTTCTCAATTCAAGATTTCATAAATACAGCTATTTTTACTAGAACAGAAAAATTACAATTCAGAGATAAGATTAAAATTATTGTAACATGGCTTGATAGTAAGATGATAAAGGTACAGCCCAGGCATTCCTAAAATGAACCAAAAAAGAATTGCATTACTTTCACAGTTATAAGAAGCATGGAAACTTCAGCCAATAATTAAAATAGCAGACCAATAATTGAAATGCAAGACCCAAGGTTTGTTGCTTTTGCTGTTAGGAGCAAAAATTGGTCTTTATTCGGTTTGCCAATACTCCTGCTTTTAAGATTGTCTGGACAATGACACATAGGTATCATTTCATGGGTTTTTTTTAAAAGTTGCTACTCAATTTGTAGTTACACTAGGATGAGAGTTTAAATCAAATATTCTATTTATAATATTGATCTGTGGTAAGATCTAGAATGCAATTTACTAAAAGTAGTTGAATAGGAAGAATATGTTACTAACAGCAATTTATTGCATTAAGATAGTTTACATCACTCCAAGAAAAAAAAAAAAAGATTCTGTCCGAGTGTTTCCTGTGAATTTTATCCTGAAAGTAAAGAAGTGAGATTATAAAATAAATGAATGGGACAAAAATTACTTTGATCATAAAAAACTTAAGAAAACCCTTAAATTACGCATGAATAACAATATATTTCATTTGTGACTATAACCCTATGTGATGTTATCAAGTTATACCATCTTATATAGATAGGAATGTGTCAATCTGGGTGCAAATCCTGGTCCAATCATTTCTTACCTGTGTGAACTTGGAAAAGTTATTTAAATTCTCTGCACCTCAGTTGCTTATACAAATAGGACTAATAGCAGTCTTACCTCATACTTAGGAGATTTACATGATTTAGTATATATACGAGGAATAAAGTTAAGTGTTGAATAAATGTTAGCTAGTATATCATAGAAATATACATGATATAAAAAGTATACATATAGAATTTTAATTTTTATTATTTTTAAGTGTGCGATTGAATTAATGTGAATTAATTTTGTGTGAGATAGTTGATAAATCCAGTTCTTTCCTGGGGTGTATTGGATTAATTTATATTTCCTCCTGTGTATGTGTATATACACTGGGCCCAAGTGTTAAAGGTATTTCTTGGGAAAATTTATGGTAAAAACAAGAAAAACAGAAAGTGATCGGAAGTGACTGTCAAAAAAAAATCTCTGGATTCCTGGCCAGGGGCGTCAGGAGGGTTTTTGAGGCTGCCTCAGTTTTTCTCCTGCTCTAGTGAACAATAAGTAGCCCAACTAGCCCCAGGGGTGAGGAGGGAGGATGAAGCTCTAACTACCTCAGCTGGAGACCGGGCAGAGGCGGTGGGTGGAGAGGCACAGCAGGGTGGAGCTGGAGAAGTCCCAGGACAAGCTGCAACGTGTGCTCAGACGCTGGGCTGAGCTGTAAGAGGGCGGTTGAGGCTGCGCTGAGCTTCGGCATGTTTGGTCCTTGAAAGGTTGGGATGCAGGCGGCAGGAAGGGAGAAAAGCATGTTTAAGTACATTGAAATTTGCCTAACAGGAGGCAGTTCTGAAGGATGACAGTGTTGAAAACTTGGTAGGGAAAAGACTAATAGATGGGACATGGGGAACGGGCCAGAGAGATGGAGGGGAGGAGCTAAAAAAGAAAGGTTGACAGCAATTCAGTAAAAATTGGGACACACTAGACTCCTTATGGCTCAAGGAGGTATTTCAGGCGGTGCTCCTGAAGTCAGCAAAGAGCTAAATTCCGCAACGGCAAAGCGACACTGCTTTCACAGTTTGTACTGGGTCCAGTGTGTAAGAATTAAAAATTGTTGCTGCTACGGTAAAGTCCACAATTTGGTTTCTGTAGGTGATGATGGACGAGTGTTCCTCTAACTGTAGTGTTCTTAATGAACTGAAGAAGCAGGAAGGCTAATGGTAGGATTTTTCGGTGTGATCTATTTAGGGACTTCTCTAAGGAGACTCTGAGTCACCCAAAAAACTAGCCAAAGGTGGTAGTCATCTACTTAGTACAAGAAACTGAAGAGAAGCAATGAAGAACACGGTGGGGAAATGGGTGGATAAGGAGTTCTGTTTCTTTTAATTACAATTGATCTTTTACAAGAAAGGGCCCCCATCTGCTAAAACACACCACCAGATCACTCAAAAGCCAGATTCTCAAATCCCTGCTCCCCCTGATTGTGTCTGAGATTTCTTGGAGGATTTCATCGAGTGTTCCTGAGCGGATTGGGTCAGATCTGTGTGCAGCAATGCCTTTGCCGGACAACACTCCCTCCTCCACTGGGGGGAAGTGAGTCCCAGACATAGCCACTTCGGGGTGGCCCTTCTTTCATTATGGAGAATTGTCAAATCGATGGTGCATCATAATATCTTTCAAAAGTGAAGACTTCCGAACTACTGTCTACTTAACTTAGGTGTAGGCAGGCCGGGAAGAGCTCTGTGGACACCCAGCACACCGCTGTGACCCGCTCTTCACTCTCCTGGGACCACAGCTTTGCTGTTGGGCCCAGCTTTCTTGCCTCTTTATCTTTCCTCTGCTCGGCTTCACAACCTCATGTTGATTACTTAACCTTTTGTGAATGACTCTACTTGATTCTAAAAGAAAAGGTTAAGGCTGCCAGGGGAAATTAAATAAAATTATACCAAAATAGTATCAGTTCTTTCATTTGAGAGGTTCTAAATACTTTTTTCAATAAAAGCTCTTCTGGTATTTAGAAATTGCGACGAACAAATGCATAATTATATGAAACATATTCTTTCTTGTGTGTACTCCAAAAATGCAAGCTCTGTTGACATGCAGGAAGCCTGAGTCAGAGTGTAGGGAAGGCTCTTTTGCCAGTCTCACTGTGCGTCTCTGGTTGTGGTGTGTTCAGCATGGACCCACCGTGAGACACTGATGAGTTACCTAAGAGGGAAGGCTACCTGGAAAAAGAGTCAGGAAATTTTGGCCCAGAAAATTAAAAAAAAATTGGTTGTAAACACGAAGAAGCAATCACAAATACACCATTTTGATCATCATATAGACTTATCTCTTGACCAATTTATCAATGGCCTAACCCAAAGGAAAAGAAGGTACTAACTGTAAAACTGAATTGATAGTTTCACTGAAACCAATAAACATTGATTATTTGCAACACCAATACATGATTCGCAATAGAAAAAAGCTTTGTAACTCTTTGTATAACCCACAGTAGCCTTTGGAGAATTCTAGACACCTCTAGGACTCCGGGAGGAGACAGTGGTACATGAGAGATGATGATATGATACTGTAAAAATAGCTCATCCTCGAACTGTGTATCTCACAGAAAAAGTTGTCACCAGAGAGGGCTGAAGAAGAAAAGAAGAAAATGGCGGGTGAGTGAGAAGCAAGTTCATGAGCAAGCACAAGACATCTTGGAGCCA